>NNCF01126169.1:933871-985551 GCA_002313205.1 Laupala kohalensis
ATATATATGCGCTTTAATATCGACACATGCTTTAATATCAGAATTTTCAATGAGGGTTGTATGAAGTTTCTTTTAAAATTTTCGGCTTGGCCGAGTTGTTCTGATATATTATATCACATTATACAACGTTACCTCTCAGAAATCAGAAATGAGATATCACGACTACTTCTAAAAAAATCTAATGTGAGAGCAACGTAAATTAAAGTTTGGTTAGAGAACTCGTTGAACGAAAAATGCTTCATTGGGAAAATAAATAGCGTAAATATTTTTAGACCACGATAAACTTTGTAGGTAACTGTTGGAATAATTGGTTGTAAGTAATAGTATATTTGTTTGATTTAAAGGCTGCACATATAAGAAATCTCCCAAAAGGAAGCTATGTAAAAACCTAAACTGAAAAAACAAAATGTGTCGTGCAAAACAAACTATAAAAGGTCTTATGTCTAGCACGTCAAAAATTTCACTTTATCTTACTATAATAAATAATATAATATAACTAAAACTAATATCAAAATGAGCAAATAATAAGTGAATTGATTTTGTAGGTTTTTGGTCGCGTAAATATAGTTTGAATGTCTAAACTCCATTATATGTTTACGATAGTTTCCTATGTTACATAAACTGATTATTTTGTTGCATCCAACACAAATTCCAATTGAAGAGTTAAGTTATTCTAATTGAAAAATACGTTTTTTGTAAGTAACCGTTTTTTGTAAGTTTGTAAAAGAACCGCCCATTTGGAAAACACAACAATTTTAGTGTTTTTTGTAAGTTTTGAATTGAGTTCTTTCGCAGTAAAATATCGCAGAAGATAAGATTTAAAAGACGTTTTATTCAGACTAATAAGACAAAAAATTTCCACCTGTGAATTTTAATAAAATATATCCAAAGACCGCATTTAATGAGATAAAACAACATTTATGTCAAGGTTAGAATAAATAACCTTCCAGTTATCGTTGAAGTCAGATATCCTCCTCATAGTTCGGCTTCCCACCGCTGGGGAGCAACACTGGTCTGCTATGAAGCGTGACAAAGTGAATTATTATACTACGGTGAGATATTTCCCATAGACCTAAAGAAAACTTTTCCAATGTTTGTTATTTTTGTAATATTCACATGACCATGACTTAACTTCAAGATTCACATGCCTAACTGAAATTTATCTATTATTAAGAAAATCAGTTTTTAGAAAGATTTTGGCAAGCTACAAGAATAATGTTTCACTTTTTTCCAACGTTTCTTCTTACAATTCTCTGGGGAAATATAATTAATATAAACATATTTATATCAATTCTATATATATATAAGTAAATTTCAATCCATGGGCTGTTCTCGAAAGGAAACGAAACTCGGTTGTTGTAGTGTTAATATGCAGTAAAAAACGTATCAGGAGCTTTACACGCTGAGCCACTAGTTCTCCCAAGAAATCGCTTTTAAATCTCTCCATGACTTGAGTCACAATTATTGCGCCACTACTTCGTTTGGTTCTCAGTTAATCCTCAACGTACGTAACACGAAAATGCGTTGAATTTGTTCTGACACTTTCTGAATTTTTCCCTTCTTGACTATTTGAATAGACTCTTTCCTGTTTTCTGACAAAACAATTTCTCATTAGTTTCACCAAGCTTTAACCATAAAATAATTCTGAAAAGCAATAAAAAACACAATAATAATGTTATGTCACCAGAAAACAACCCACATTTTAAACTGCAAAGTTTTAATTTGTAAGATAAAAAGTAATAAGAAATGATGATTGTTTATAAGAATATTAATAATCAGTAAATGTTTGTAATAAAAGAGTCAATGAGTGTGTTTTAATGAATTGCTTGGTTAAAATTAGATTTCTCAAAAAAGTAGATTTTTGGTTGGTTACTTTTTGCAACACACATATTATAAGAAACTAACTTAACAGTGGGTTCTGTGGAAATGACACGCGGCCGGTATAAGGCAACAAACTCGCCCAACATAGAAACAAATTATTAGTTCAATCGCATGCCTTGTAATATCGCTGTTGCTATTGCAAGCTATGCGTTACTTTAAACAAATTCACGAAATAAATAAATACTAGCACAATGCCTGAAATTTTACCTCACAACTTTCGAGTGGAGGAGTGTTTGCAACGTCAACAGCGAAGTGAAAATTGCAATGGATCGGGACTCGAACACGGGATTTTCTGCTCTGACCGCAGGTGTGTTAACCACCGCACCCCCTGCCTCGACTCCGACCGCAACCTCCACCTGTCCTGATCCGGTGAACCTGGGACACATCCTGGGAAATGGATAGCACACCTGCGGCCAGAGCACGAGGTCCCGGGTTCGAGTTCCGGTCCGTGGCAATTTTCACTTCGCTGTTGACGTTGCGCAAAAGTTTAGTAAATACGGACTGGAAACAAAAGATAACAGTCACTTAGCATCTCAATTAACTGAATACAGATGTGAAAATCTGTAGGTTATCGCGTTGTCATTGACACAAAAAAAAATCTCGAAACTTGCTGTGGTGCGCAAAAGAAATATATGTGGAAAGCGGTACTGGGAAGTAGCCTGTACTAGGTGAATTTCTCCTATATAAGTAAGATAGACTAAACGGACAGCGTGTTTAAAATTTAAGGTGATACAGAAATTACTGAAAAATAATTTACGAGTTTCAACATCCATTTAATAAAATTTGTATTCCGTGACCACAGAGCGTTTTTGAGCTTTAAAGACCTCTGTCAAGAGACCTCGATGTTTAAAATTGAATAGCTCTTATCTTTCGTGTTCAGAAGCACGTCTCAGTTTCAATTTAATCCACTCTTGGGTCATATAGTTTTGCTCCGTTCGTGTTTTAAAGTCACCAGTGTACGATCCACAAATTTGCTGAGTAATAATTTCAACGAATTTTCTCCGAAATATCACCAGAATACACCACATGGAAATTTTAGAGAATACAAAAACAGGATAGGCAGAATTTGTCTCCGCAGGAAGAGGAAAGAAGAAGCAAAACACATTTTATAGGCTTTTTATTTATGTAGCTAGGAAAGTCCAAAAAGTAAAAGAATATAATACCATAGTCATAATAAAGAAATAATGAAGAGTAAAGACGTATCTTTTTGGGTGTTCTATGGTATGTCAGTTTTAGACATATTTATCAGTTCTACATTTAGCCGGATTTTTCCCCAAGGACTTGGGTGAGGGAATTGCAGGGTAAAGATGTTGGTTCGAACCCCTGAGTGATGATACGAACTCCTAGTTAATAAATCAATCAGTGGTATTTGCAGCGGAGATGCTACTACTACACCACCACTCTCGGTTTGTATTAATCAAGAAATAGAATTAATCGAAGTTTTTATGAAAATTACGTATAATGAATGATAATGCAGAAAATGGTGATAGTGATTAAAACCAATGAAATGCTAAGTGACTTTCTCCCCCAACTCGAAACTTTTTTGAAAGTGTCAATGTGAGATTGCGACCAGCATGGAAGTAAGAACGAATTCTTAATATATTTCAAACTTCTATTATTTATGCGAAATTTAATTAAAATTCTTGTTCAAAAATACTTCTGAAATTAAACAATGTCTTACAAAATTCCTTTCAAAACTCAATATTTACTTAATCCTGAACGAAAAGGGTTGCCAGATTCTGTGACTTCCCTCTAATTGCAGCCTTGAAAATTCTCCTTTCATATCATCTTCTACCGCCCCAGCGCTTTCATTGCCCTTCTAAATGTGGTACCTGCCATTCCGAGAGGCGTCAACCACCCCTGTACCGTCCCCCCCGTTGGCATATCTTTTCTTTCGCACCCCACCAGTCGTCATTGTGCTCCGGTGAAGGCATTTAGTCGACATTGGGTTTCGCCTTCGGCAGCCAGCTTGAATCGCAACGCCGCCACCAGAAAAGAAGAGACTTGTTCCCCAAGGGATGTGCTCGGCATTAGCTTGGAAGCTTGAAAAGCGCGAGAGGGATATTCGCAGCTCCGGCAGGGGTTTTCCCCTTCTGGGGTTGAAGGGTAAGGAAGGCGGTTTGTACACTTACTGGAGGAGATCCCTCAGTAGGGGAGGATCGGAGCTGCACTTAACGTTTGGAAAGGGGGAAAGCCAATTAATCTTTGTATTAATGGTTTCACATTAGTTGAAATTTTATAGGTGAATTTTTTTTCTTAAAGTATTATGATTACTTTTAAGCCATGCAAATGAGTTCCATGGCTGTAATAACTGTAACATCATGTTGCTTTCAAGGTACATAAAGGAGACTACGAGTATGCTCGTAGTGGAATTTTATTATGAAAACGAGTAATAAAAGTACCAAAACTTGATGAATCTGCTAAATTGTAGATTCTATGTATGTATGAATGTATGTAATTCTCGTTTTCGTCCAACTAAAGACCAAACTCTATGTGAGTTTAAACACATCGTGAAACGTTTAGGGGGAACAGAGACGAGATGGAATACAGATTGCCGTATCACAGTACTACAACTGCTGTGATAAGCCTACATGAACTGAGACAAAGGAGTGAAAAAGCTACAAATATTTCTGGCCCCGCCGGGTATTGAACCCGTGAATTCTGATGGCTAGCGAATGCGCTAACCTTGAGCTCTCGAAGGGGTTGAATTGTAGTTTCTTTTATTAGAAAATAGGAAATTAGAAATATTAGTTTTTTTGTGTGTTAAAAAATTTGTTACAAGGAGCCTCGACCTCCCATAGGTTCATAAAATAATAACAATAATTCAGTAACCAGTAATAAAAATGCTTAATATTATTTCATATAAACTCACTACTACCGGTAATGTGCTCGATAACCGATCTTTATTCACAACTAATTTCCTTTAAATCTCCAAATTATTTCTCCCATCGATTCGAATAATTAGCGTTCCAATCTTCACAAAATAAGTTCACTATTTCCAATAGCCGAAAATGCCAGTTAAATCTGAAATATACATTTTATGTAGTCCGTACATATGAAGTTGTTTGACGTGGCGTCTAGTGAGATTAAGTGAAAGATTTTAGGTCATAAAAACTCATTTTTTGAGAAAAAGATCTTACATAAGTAAGCTCTAACAAAATAACAATTCTTTACAGTTTTGAGGAATCCCAATTTAGTTAATTTCTTGCATTACACCATACAATTAGGTTACAACGAATAAACAACAGCAAATTAAGATTTTAAGTGTTATGCAAATAATAGATATTAAAGTATTCTGAGCAAGACACTTAACGTAAATGTGTTGTAAAAAGTAAGGAGTAAAGTTTTCAGATAAAGAAATGATATGAAAATAAACATTAAAAAGTTTTAATTCCTCAGTGGAGGGGAAAATTGAAGTTCCAATGCTCAGTGCTAATAAGAGTGCACAGTTCATATACAAAACATGAAGTTTAAGGTGTATTGGTGTATCACTTCTCAACTAACACTTAATAAAAATAACCCTTTATTTGTTGGTATTCCTAACGAAATTCTAACATTTATATGTATTAGTTCTAAATCGGTGTTCATTTAAAGTGTTAGAAAGATTAAAAACTAAAAAATCAAGTACAATTGGATACCAGGTATTTCATACCTCTGTTCTTTCTAACTGATAGAAAAGAAACTACATCGTAAAATGTTTTATCTTATGTATCCTAAAGAGGGATACTTCTTAAACAATTGTGTAACGTACGATACCGTAATGTGATATATCTACTTTAAGGTGCGTTCACCCCGTTGTTTTCAACGCTCGAATTACCATTAGAATTTATCGTATTCCACTTTCACGAGTTTGCCAAAAATCAGCTACGTTACTATCCTGATCAGCATATTAATTTAAAAAGTATATTCCTGGACCGGGTTTTTCTTACCCAACCCATCCTGGTCCGGGGTTTTCTCCGTTTTTCCTTCAGGTAGACGTGGATTTTATATACAGGTGCTCTAGGTTCTTGCCTAGGGGAGGCGTCTATTCAAATACTTAATCTCGAATTAAGTGTTATTTCAATAGTTACGATTCATAAACAATATTTTCCTAATAATCATAGTTTGATAATTCGTACTCATGAAATGACTTTATGTTTGTATTAAATACAAATTTGCTAATTTCCTGTTGATATTATGATACGTGGCTTACGATTTTTATTCTTATCTTAGGAATGTGCTGAAAAGTTGAATTGCCCGTGCTTGCTTCTGGAGAGTTAATTAGGTTATTGTTCTCCACGTGGTCATACGATTTTTGATTTTTTGACAGTACATTTATTTATTTATCTAGATAGTGCTGAACCTGCTCGCTATAGAGAATCACTGTAGGAAAACATGCATTGAGAGTGTGTCGTAAGCGTATTTTTGTGGGACAGTTTCAAAATCGTGATTTCCAATCGCTCTAGTACGTTAATGAGAGTGTAACCAGCGTCCATCATCGATTGGTTTCCATCGTTACTCCGGTATCATTTGCTAGATGATCAATTACAGAACATATCGGCATGGCGAACGGATGATACAGCATATGCATATGATTTATACTGATAATACTCTTATGCAGTGCTCTCTCTGTGACACAGATCTGTACTCCTGTTTAATTTACTGTTAGCTTAGTAATTGCTGATTCTCTCAGTACGATATGCATTTTATAAAATCTCAAAATAATAATAGTAAAGCAGAGAAATAAATCATCCGATTTATCTAAAGCTGTAACGAAAATTCTTTAGTGACATCATTAACACTGCACCACGCCATAATGAAAAGTATACGAAGTTGTTTTATAGAAACTTTGAATTTCACAAGCTAAAGAAAAACTTACACCAAATAAAAGACTTCAATCCGAGAAGCAAACAGATTAGCCATAAAATAAGGTGAAATATAAAAGTATAGTCATCGAGGAAACTTTAACTTTGACAGTAACCAGAGTTAAACAGATAAACCACAGAGTATTGCACAGATAAAACAACAATTTCTTATATTATGTACTTTATAAAGATTATATATACACACATACATACTTGTAAAGTTAACTCATTCTCTGATTTGTAACATAACTTAAATCTATACACTTGATAGCTTTAACTAGATAGGCTAAACATACGTCAAATTTAAACAATGTAACCAAGTTTCAAGATGACCTATTACTTTGGCAAGTTTCCCAATGTTGTGTGTCCTGAGTCATATGATGAAGAGTGAGTGATGATTTAAAGAAAAACGGACTCCATTTAATTCAGGAAACATAGAAAAAGGAACTTGCAATTTCTTATATTCAGCGTAGTGTATACTCGTTGAAGTATCGCGATGTTGAGACTTTTTTGTCATGTACAGTGGTAAGTTATGAAAAGTGTGATATGTGTACTTTAAAGTGTGTGCTGGAGTTCTGCGTCAGCTTATCTGAAGATTAAGTGAGTGAAATGCAACTTACCATGGTTTTCAACTGTTTTGTTTTAGTTATTGCACGAATTTTTAATAAAAAAACATACTGCTTCAAACAATTTTCATTTATCAAAGTAAATTAAATTAACTGTTTCCTACCAACATCTGAAATTTAACACACCATTAAAACTGGACCATTTTCGTTGTCTTGTACTCAGCTAACGATTTGATACAAGTAATACCTTAAACCATTAGGAATTCCCAACTCCACTGAATGCAGGCAATTATACCTTGGAAAACGCCGATGT
Organism: Laupala kohalensis; assembly: GCA_002313205.1. Taxonomy (NCBI): domain Eukaryota; kingdom Metazoa; phylum Arthropoda; class Insecta; order Orthoptera; family Trigonidiidae; genus Laupala; species Laupala kohalensis. The sequence goes on from NNCF01126169.1 coordinate 941,476, forward strand.
AAAGTAGTAATAAACTAAATTTAGTTTATTTTTAGAGTACGTTATAAAAGTTGGAACTATTCGGGATGCCATGAAGATAGAATAGAGGAGTGATAGGTAAGAAAAAGTTTGTAAATGGAAATTTTGGTGATATGTAAGTGAATAAGTAATAGGGTTTGTAAATGTAAATTTATCAAAAAAGAACCCTGTAATGACATTGTTAAAGGCAGGGTGATCTAATATAAAAAATGAAAAAAAATGTCCTTTTCAAATGGTTTATAACAAGAAATTTCTTATAAGTGCTTGGCAACTAGTGATGTAAGCACGCGCCATTGATGTGAAAATGTGACTTTCATCGGCATAACAGGATTAATGAGATGAAGGTTTGAATTCGTAACTACCAATATGATACCTCACGAGAGATTTTAACCTATAGCGTTTTCACGCAGAGATCTTTTCCTGTGAAAGATAAAATTCCCAGCAGAGAACTCTAATGCAATGAGATAAGTACTTACCTTGACATTGCGGGAAACGGCCGGACCAGCTTCCGTCTACTTCACATTCGACTCCAGGGTTGCCGATGAGACGATGTCCCCAGGCACATCGGAAGACAGCGCGTCCACCGTATGAAGTGTTGTGTTCAACGAGTGTGAGACGTGGATCATCCACCACGATCGGTGGACACACAATGGGCTGACAGCGAGGAGGTTCTCCTGACCATTTCCCTGCACACAGGGAAAGTAGATTTCAATAGTACAATAATTATGAAGAGGTTCATTTTAGAGATACGATCTATTTGATATATTATTGGGCAAAAGTTTGCTAAACTTCATCCCATGTCGGCCCGATCGATCGAAACTGTATAGAAAATGACCCATGGGCCAAGATAAGTTGGATAGCGCTGATTTAGACCATTTTGTTTTTGTTTTTTTAGAAGATTGCTCGAACCCTAGAAAATTATTTTCAAGTTGAGGGATATACTGATATGCGAGTTTTTCATCAAGCAAGGCTGGTTCAATAAATTCATAACAAACCACTACACAAATATAAATGCAAGGACGGTTAGGATACTTATCCTCTAAAAAGCGGTTTGTATGGATGGAGTGGCCCCAAAACATAATACCGTACTGTAAATGAGAGATAAAATTTGTAAAATATGCGCAATTGCAAACATGTGTACTTACAACATTGACTAGGATTAGGTACGTCTAACTCAGTTTACGCACTTGGGAATAAAGATTAACAATGAAACAACTTCATTTGAGATATTCTTGTATATTAAACCGCAATAAATTTGTTTCGTAAATTGTTTTTAATAGGGTTCCGTTTAATGAAAGTGACATCCGTGAAAAGTGTTTCCTTGCACTATTTTCAAAAGGCATAGTGACCGTTTTGTCAATGTTTGTAATCTGATGATTTACATAAAACAAAGAGGATAAAACATTGAATAAAAACTTGAGAGCGTAGATGGTTTTTACGCACGTCAGGTGATTAGATTAGCTAATCATTGTAGTAAGTACGTGTCACAATTAAAGAGAACCATGTTTCAATCTGGTGAGAAGAATAACTTATTGTCGCGCAACAAAATTATGATAGTCTAAAACTTAACCTTGAATGACTCCGGAAGGAAGGAACTTTATTTTCTGAGGGATAAAGATGGAGTACTTGATATTTAGCATAGGAAATTTCGACGTCTTTCATTTCTACTCTAAGTAAAAAGTTAACCATTGATATCCTTGTCTAAGTGTGCCGTGATTCACACCTCCCACTCACAAATAAAATATTATTACCTTCTAACTTCTGGAAGAGTTACAGTCAAAAATAAATTAAGAAAATAGTTCGATGATTATCTCCAATACGGATTTAAAATATTATTTGGAAGCGTGAATTTGGTGAAAACACGTCGGCAATTCATTCAAGAAATTTCAAATCTATTTTATCAAAATATTGATTTTAGGAAAAGGGTTACAAAGAAAATCCGCGAGCCTCAGAACCAATTTCGTTGGTGTTAATGTCTCTGCGATGCGAATTTATATTGACAGACGTTAATTTATTTGATAGTTTCTCGATAATTTGGTTAGTAACGCTCGCAGAGATAGTATCTAAGTGAGCGCCAAGTTAATCACTTAAAGGATGCTAAGACATCGTATGCTCTTGTGGACTTGAGCACACACTTCAGCAAACATGGCATGATGAGTGTATCCTTTCACAAGTCAATGAATTCACCCTCTCATAGAGCCGAAATACAAGACGAAGAAGATTCCTATTTTTTTATGTCGAGGTACCAATAGCAATTAAAGTAGTAAAATTATTAAAGTTAACCATCTTGAGCTAACAATACGAGGTTTGAACAGTAAATTACAAATGAAATAAATGAGAAGTAATTACAAACTGATATGTTCTACCTTCAATTTTCTATCTATAGATCAATTATAAGACATTACATTTTTTCCATGTTTTTAATGTCAGTAATTAAAAATGTTTTTTCAGGTATGTAGCATCCATATATATGAAGGAATAACATAAAAATAATTATGATAATGGCTGCTATGCAGTCATATCAGTTCTTTAGCAAAACAAGAACATGGGCAACAATATAACTCTATATAATTTATCATTCTTTGATAATGTTGCCAACATCCTACAATTACCAAGTATATCTATTGATCATTGAAATCTTTACGTTATAAAGACCGAAAATAAATCAAACTGTAATGAAGTCACAGTAGTTCGGTGGATTAAGCACTGGAGTTATTATCATACAATCCATAGTATAAGTTCAACTGTATCTTGTGAATAGTTCCTGTAAAGTTTGGTTATTTTTAGTAAGATTATTTTTAGAAAATTTTAAACGTTTATTACTTTTTGCTTACATCTGTATGAATAGATATGTCAAAAAAAATTAAATCAGAGAAACATTCGTTTTAATTTTTGTGTTTGACACTGAATGAAAACAATTAAGATATATAATGTAAAAAATTATATAAATGAACTGGTGCCTGTCACTCAAAATAGGATAATTATAAGATGATGTATCTGCTCACTATTAGTGAAAAATAAATAGATATCGTTTTTATTTAGGAACACTAACAATACTCCTTTTATGAATGTATTCCATATATAATTTACGGCCGTGTGCAACCGTGAAGATACAGCAGCAGGTTTTTCGTACCGTTAGCCATGATATGTGCGTTTATGGTGATCCCCAACCATCTATAATAAGGGGAAAAACTTTCATTGAGATGAATTATGATGATAACAATACAAATAAGTGAATAAATAAAAAACAATCGACCAAGAAAAAAGAAATTTAATTACGTGATATAAAGTAACTGTGAAATACGTACCAGAAATGATAAAATAAATGAATAAATACTGACGTGCTTATTAACACCAATTCTTATTTTAAGGTGATAATGTTCTTCATTAAATCATTTCATTAAAGCAAATTACCCTCTTTAAAAACGGCGTTTACACCGACTTTATTTCTAACGTCAGGGAATTACTTTTTGATTACTAAGGTATCGCCACCGTTAATTGAAGGAATTTGTCAATTCTGAAGGTCTTGATCAATTTACTCGTACTCTTTTGTTGTGTCGAAAACTAAATTAGAATAACCCAACATAATTAGAACTGTGCAGGAATAGAATTTTCTTGATGAATCAAGGCTACATTGTATACCCTCTATCACAACAGACTTCTGATATAATTTTTCTTTAATGTTTGTCCCATTTTTTACTAATTATGTAGATGATCTCCTCGAATCAAACAACGTCATTATGTTCTTTTTCACTTACTTATATTAAAACCCTTAAAAGCAGCCACTCAGCTTCTGTTTATGTTAACAGTCCTTGCTTCTTCTACGAGTGATCGTATATATCTCCGGAGCAGTTCATATCGTTCACATGAAGACTTATTTGTATTCGTTTATTTATTGAAAAAATTATTAAAACTGTTATCAGTTTTGTATGTTTACTTATTTTCAAGTGGTTAACTAAGTTGTGATTTTAATTTCAAATGTTCCTATCGTTTTTCGACTATTTAAAATGGGAGTTTCTTTTTTTTTAATGTCGACTGACTTCAGATATTCAATTGAACGGGAATTTTCAAAAGCAAAGTATTCTCCTCATCTCTTTTTTTTTCGAACATGAGATTTAAGGCTACGTAATTTCGGACAATATCAACTTTTACGAATGAGCGCCTACTGAGCGTTTACTATACTATTACTAGATGTGATAAAAATATTGTCTTTTGAGAGATCGTCCTCTCTAAACGAGAGATGTGAAGCGCACTAGAAGGTTTATGAAATTTGTGTTATGATGTTTGAGAAACTTCTCATTTATTAAACGAGATAGTGTTTAGTTTAGAGCGTGAATATCTGAAATGAGACATCCTCTTTCTGCGTTTTACGTCGATGAGCATCAGTCAAACAAATCACTCTTCTAAAATATGAGATACTTTGTTTTGGGAATGGAAACCTATTTCTTTTATGGAGTTCAGTGTTTGCAGAAAAGTCTTTGAAAAATTATTGTCATTGCTGCTTGTTTTTAATTAACTGCCAAAGCGTAGTGATTAAGCCGATGTGGAGCACATTTTGGTAATGAAAGTTCTCGAAATGTTGATTGCAAACACGCCGATACCGTGGATATTACATCAAAACAAACACGCCGATACCGTGGATATTACATCAAAACAAACCCGCGGACATTGTCTTTGATATATAGGTGTACACTAAAGTAGTTAAATATGTGTCGCAGAATGACTGACGAGGAACTACGTGGATGAACGACTTCGATTATGCAGTTCTGGTCTCTTGCTTTCGGTATGATGATAGGGCGTAATAGATATTAAGGAGAGATATGATCAGAACTAATCATTGGCTTAAATCAGATCGACAAGGAAACAAGCAACCGATAGGTATATTGCGTCGGCCCTAACATTTCATATGCTCCTCTGTCATGAAGCATGAGCTCGTCCTCGAAATCTCCATGCCCACCAACTCAGGTCCACCTTGTTAGCGTTCCATCCCACGATGAAGGTCTAACCACCGTCCTCTTATTCTACTCTTTCACACCCCATGCGCTGTCGTACTTGGCAATCTCCGAATTGCCTCTGAGACTAGTCGATTGTTTCCTTGTAGCTGCGGCGAAGTCTGTAGGTACAAGAATAATAATAATAATAATAATAATAATAATAATACCTCCACCATTTCCTTGTACATCATTATATTGACAGATTATTATTCTAAACGAACTTAGTAAGAGCCTCTAATCAATTTACAGTAAAATAATATTTTTAAAAATTTCTTTATTTATTGACGAGACTCAGACAATAGGGTCTGCCCTACCACCAGACCATGAAAGAAAAGAAAATTACTTTTCATATAGGCAGTAAATTTTAGGGAGGATTAATATTTACTTTTAATATTACATTAATATCCTTCTCTTCAAATTTTTTTACAAAAATAATGTGAAGAAATAAAGCTTCTCAATTGCGAATCATGAATGAACTTTTGAATGTGATAACTCCAAGCACTCCAACACACTCCCCAGTAAAAGTAGATACATTCCGATATTTACTGTATAAATCCAACATCACTTCGAAAATATGCAAAATCCTCATTAGCATCTCTCGTTATTATGTGAGAGTCTCGCAATTTCTGCCCCATCCTCCTCCACTTCTCGTGAACGATACCGAATGATTTCATAACATTCCGAAACCCCATCCCGTCGAGTTTCGTCGTTTCATATCGATTCTCGAATACTCTCCTGCTTCCAATATCCGATTCTTCATTGCCCAACCAACTCAGCCCAATCCAATCGAGCAGGGATCGCTCTCATCGCCCATGTCGATTCCAGAGTGATTGCTGTTTTCAACCTTCCTCTTTTCCCTCCCCCTTTCCCGACGTCGAAAGCTCAGCTCTTCATCTCCGCGTTCCTTTCCACACTTGTAGCCGCAGGTGTCAGCGGAAACTGCGACAAAATCGCGGCGGAGGATCCGTTCGTCTATCGGATTGCGAAGTAATTGTTTTGTAAATATGAAACCTGCGATTGCTCTTCGTTCCTGGAGCGCGGACCAAAACAAAATTAGATTGTGTCACCTGAGGTGGTTTCATATTAGAATCTATGCAGAAAATCTTTTAGGTGGTGTAACAGATTGGTCAGTTTTTTCTGTAACAAAATTCCCCGACATTTTTAGGTTTTCCATTTAATATTTCCACGAAATTTTGCAAATGAGTTTCCAAAAGAAACTTGTGAAACATATTATACCGTACGTAAATAATAAATATATTATTCAATAATTATTAACAAAATGTAACTATTTTCAAAATTGGAATATAAATTTAAAAAATTGAAAAGAAAAGTTTATTTACACGAAACACAAACCAAACGAACAACTTAAACTCACAACTTAGAATAAAATAAATTAACCTAGTCAAATGAGTTATGCACAATTTACTAAAATCGTTCATAAAACTATCCTTATTCGAATTATTTTAGTAGATTATTTTCCGTCTAAATTTTCAGCTTCTTTACGTGCTTCAATCAATTTTTTTTGTTTTCTTGTGAGCTTGTTTTTGCAATAGTTCTGTATGTTGTCAATTTCTTTTGTGTCTGCGTCACCTATTACTTTTCTCTGCGGAAAGACGTCTTTACGATAGAAGTCATACGAATTTCGGACTGCATAAGTTTTTTATCCATGTAAAGTCAATTAGCAATAGAGAGGAAAATTATCTCCAATATTTTTCTATTTTTTTGAAATAATTTTCTGGATAATCCAGTCTAATGCACTTGTACGAGTAAAACTATTAAGTTGCAAATGGGTATAAAAAAGGAATTACACAATTTTGAATTGATTTCAGTTCTTTGAACAGATAAGAATGGTTATTTTTCAAGTCTACAAAATAAGTACATCTATATAAAATTGTAATATTATCCAGGCGAAACCTTTTCACATATTTTGGGTATTTCCCTGACTTCATACGAATTTTCGTGACAATGTGAACTTTCGTTTCTCTGTCCTACAAAATTTCCTGACTTTTCCAGATTTTCAAGATTTTTCCAGACTGTGGTCACCCTGTGAAATGTCGAACGATATTTCTGTACTTGTTTTGACTCATTCACAACAACGTACGTTTCAACCTAATATTTTATTTCATGAAATATGTTCCTTTTTTATTATTTACAATGATCACGTCATATAAGAGACTATTTCTGGGTATTTTTTACAAAAACATAAAATAGTAGTCTCTTACCATTCAACAATAAGGAGAATTAAGTTTTTAATACTTAAAAATAAAATTTATACCTGTGATTTTTCTTTACTCATAATGTAACTATTGTCAATAATTACATTTTAATTGAATGGATAAAGTAAAATTCAAAATAAAGTTTTCACTGTTTAAATTCTGGTTAGGTTGTGATTAAAAGGTTCTGCTTAGAGATGTCTCAGTAAAGGACAAAAAGGTACTTGAATGTGGAAACATAAGGCAGCAAAATGCAATTTTGCCGTTTTTTCCTTTTGAATAAATATTAACGTCTTACCTCTTCTGTTTATTTTTAGCAGTGCAGAAAAATGTAATGACTAAAATGTTACTTCCTTTGAAATTCCTACTTTCCCCTTACTTTAGAATCAGGAACTCGTCAATGTTTAAGTTTAAATTACAAAATGATCCTAGACTTTTTAAATATATTTTTGAGTAAATAAGAGATGTGTGTTAAAATATTAATGCGTTAAACTATGTCAAAGTTGAATTAGTTGATAACACATCTATACAAGTTCACATGTATACGACATAATTAATAAATTTTATTTGATTTATTCAGTTTCCAATATGACAGTTCTATATTATACATTCTCGTTTTTTTCTGCTGGTATAATATTACACAAAAATTATTCATTGAATCATGGTGACAGAAATACTGCGGAGCATAACGTTATGTTGATTGTGAATTAAAGTTGAAATTGTCAGAGAACGTGAATTTGAAAACGCACTCTCTTGCATTCTGGGACTTGCTGTTTTTGTATCCCGTTGATTGCCAGCGTTCATGTTATTCATGTACAGATTCGAGTTTGTAATTAAGTATTTAAGTAATTAAGTATTCCGTTTTCATCAATTAGTTTTTCATCTCAAATCACAAAATATTAATAGAAGTAATCAATTTCCACAGTAACAAGCTTATGTTCACGGTTTCGACGACAATTTATCATCAATGTTTCTAGAATCTAGATCATTGGTAACATGAAATTTTCTTTGCATGGAACTACACATTCTCGCCATCATTGAGCGGTTATTTTAATGATAATTACAAAAGTGATTCAGACTATATAATATGCATTTTTTTGAATTTTGAAAATTAAATTTTAGATATAATATACAACGTATTTATTCAAAGGAAATTAATGCACTTATGAACGTTGCGATATTCATGTAGTTAAAACAATATTTTCATCAACAATTTTCCATTAAAATTTGAAATGATAACTTTTTTAGCACATCAAAAGACTACAAAACTGAGGAAATTACCCATTACACAGTCAAAATCGAAATCGTTTACAACAACAACCTAAATTAAGTTTCATGTTTCCATTTCAGTGCTAGTTAATTTGCTATACATAATGGCAACATACTGATTTTGTTCATAATCAAGACTGAAATATAATGCTTTGCCTTCAGAGATTTTCTTTGGCGCTTCCACGAGCTCGCTATTTTCAGTGCGTGGGCGGAATTTGTTAACCCCTTCCTGCTATACAATAACATGCCGTTATTACTATTTACATCTGTGGGCACGCAGAGGAACGCGAAGTTTTTTGATTGTTTTTTGTTATTTGTGTTCATTATCGGTAATATTATTATTACTACGATAAACTCAATTCAATTAGTATTTTTATTATGTGATGTTGAATTATTATGCTTTATTATTACGTTTAAGAGATGTATATGTTTTCATGAGTACTATTAACCATCGAGAATAATATTCAGCTTTAGTAGAGTATTGGTAGAGACTTCTCTCCGTACGTGCTGGCAGCGGGTTCGATTCCCCGCTCTGCTGGACGGGGAAACCCAACGTCCATTAGGGGATTCCCCTCAAGATTTGTCTCACTCTCTGCAGAGAAATGTTATTACAACACGCTGCACAGCATACCACATTCCTTTGCAAAACATTTCCTTCCCGAGGTGGAAGAGTGTGCATGATGGCAAAACCCAGCCACATGAAATAAGCCATGAAATAATTTGTCTGAATGGTTTATTAAATAAAACATAAATTCGTTACTTTGAGTTTAAAGCATACAACGATTTGACCGTAATTACTATCTTCATGTGAATAAAACTTTTTAACACAGGAAAAACATAAAACATTTCATTTGCACAAACACTAAAGAAAGAATTGTGAGTTTCTTTAAAAACATGTATGTTAAGTCACTGTAATAAAATATATTTTATAACAATTTTATTTTATTACAATGTCAGTTAACATAGTGTATTTTAAGGAAATGTTGGATTTTTAAAATATTTGTGCGAAAAGTGTTATATGAGTTTGTGAATGTTAAAAATGTTTTATTCACTTAAAAAGGCCCATAAAATAAAATACGCTACATGTCAGATGGTTGCCGTTTATATAAATGCGTTTAAAGAACTGATCAGAAGGAGTGTTTAATAATTAATATCTAACTTATTCATTTGAAAAGAAAGTGTTATAAAAAGTGACTGATTCGTGGATAAATTAATGTCAATTATGAATGAAACTATTTAAACAAAGTTTATTCGAACATTACCTATTCCTCCATATCACGCAAGGGGAATATTTTAGAAAAAGGTTGTGGAGACCAAAGTATTCGTCATAATAAAGTCAAATTAGAATAATGAATAGTGAATATATTCAAAATTAAATTTCCGGCAATGTTTGAAAATCTCAAACAATTTAGTCTCTTTCTATTTTTATCTGTTCGTCAGTCAAGTGCGACATGTGACCTACATTTCCGTAAGATAAAACCACTGTCACGGTATAAACGACTATTCAAAGTAGTCAAACATGTAATACAATCAACAGAGTTTTTGACAATTTACTTTCCGCTCTCCGATCATTTTTGTTTTCTGCAGAGAAAAAACCTCGTGGAAATAAGCGAACGTCGGAGCTATAAACACTGCCCCCACGCTGAGCCAGTGCGAATCCTGTGTAGGGAAAGGTTGTCTCCTACGAGCACGTTCACTACCCCCACCCTCTCAGTTTCCCTTCCTCTCGCGTTTAGGATATGCTCACCCCAATGGCCTTTGCTTTCACCCTAAATTGGACACTCGTTGAACATGCTCACGCGGAATCTGGGGATATATATCTATTGCTCAACGCAAAGAAGATATAATGTATCAATTTTTACTGAACGTGCTACTCGTAGTAAAATCTACACTTGTAGAAGTGAATTCTGTGGTTTGGATATCGGAAAACGTAATTATTTGAAATTATTTTAAATTTAAAAGAACACTTCTTAAGGGTTGTTGCAATTACAATGCAAAGTATGGTTAATATTGATGAATTACACGAGCAGAAAAAAAAATTAAATTGTCTGCTTATCAATAGATGTAAATCTTTACGCTGTTGACTATGAAGATTACTAATGAGTCCGCTTGCTAATGAGTTCAGTTGCGTTACGTGAGGCGGAAAATCACTGAACGTACAATCCACGTGACCGAATCGTAGAAGCAAAATAATATATCGGAGGTCTTAATCATGCGCTTTCTTTATTTAGTGTTTTATGTAAAAATATTTTTCTTCTGCCTGGATTTTAAAATAATTCGTAATTACGTACATATTAACATACAATACTGAAAAATGTTTTTGTATTTTTTTAGGTTTGCTTCGTAGTATTGAATTCTGAAATTAACAAAAGTTAAAATTTAATATCACGAAAGTAGAGAAATATAAAAACTAATATATAAGTTTAGAAGAATATATAAGGACGCCGAGAATATGATCTAGAAAACTCCAGACCTGTTGACAAGTGTTCTAATAACGGAATGTCTAGTAATGATTGTTTTAAATTTCTATTCAAATCTCGGGCAAAGTCGGGTAGTTACTAGTAGAATTATAATTTTATTCTAAACACGAAGGTATTATTCTAATCATAGTTTCATAGCTCTCTAAACTAAGAACATTATGCAAGGAAGCATACAGAATTTATTTTTTCCCCCCAAAGAGAATGTAAATTTCACACTATCCTTTAGATTTCAATAATAATGGCAAACGCTCCTAGTATTTTGGACCTCTGGATATTCAATGGAATTTGTGTTTTAGTGCTATGAGGCAGCGTAAAAATGATTTTGTGCCACCTCTCAGATTGTCTACACCACAATGATAATACAGCATTAAAAGACCGAACTATACTTTTCGTTATATCCCGTTATTGGTTCCAAAGATCTTGTTGATGTATATTTTGAATGAATGTTGTCGGATTTCAAAGTGATGTTTCGAAGTGTTCGTTTCTGTATGGTATACGCGCATGGAAATAATAAATCTCACATGATATTTCACGTCACCTTACTATTCCATGTATAAACACAATAAATTTTTAGTGAATAGTAACTGAACGAGAGAATGCAGTATTAAAAACAAAGCAAAGATATAACAATGATAAAGGAGAAGGCAAGTAACAGTCCCGCAAACTAAATACAAGATTATTTCTGCGTACGTTTTCTCAAATTCATTAACCAAAGATATCATAAAATGTCTGTAAACCACCACGAATAATATGAATTAACATACACGAAATATTTTATGAGTAAGCATATAAATGCATTGTCATGCGGAAAAATGACCATTTTAGAATTAATCATGAATACACTTTCAACGTATTAGTAGAGATAATAAATATGTTTTGAGTATATGAGGATGCATATCGTATCTTATAGTTATTATTTTTAAAATTATCTTTTTATAGTTTACTACGCTTTCAGAGCATTAAAATTCTCTTTATTAATGGTGTGAAAGAATTAATTTAAAATAAAGCAAAACTGATGACTCGTATTGAACGTGTAACTTCTCTCAATATTCCTCCAAAAGAAATCTCCTGGGTTCAGAAGCAGGTTACGCACTAAAAATGCGAAAAGAAATAATACTTTACCTACGTAGTAATTATTTAAAAAGTAATGGTACATCCAGATCAAAGAAATGGAGGTAACATGGAGCAGTTACTTTTTTTTGACATATACTTCAGCATATTTTTTTTATAAATCTGCATTAAATATTTTGAGTGAGCGTTTGTGAAGGACACTGATCTGGCAAAAATTGGATATATCCGATTCATCATTCATATCGTAGCTTGGACAGTATGTCAAACGTATGATATCTTCTTTCTAACAAATCTTAAAATTAAATTCTTGTATAATATAACCATTTTAATCTTAATGGAAGATATTAATCATAGTGCCCACTAATTTAAGACTCTTTTCGCTTTTTATACACACGATCATACATTGGATAAAAAGGTATTATAACAGGAGGTTATATAATACGCCATTGTCATGCAAGTGAGGGAGTAGGTCGAGAATTAGAACAGGTTTAAGCCGTAACTATGAAGCACCTTATTACAATGAAAAGCTTAAGAATCAATGGAAACTACAGAAGAAAGAAAAATGTGTGGTGGGAGTGAACAAAACGGGATTGGGGGATGAAAGAAAAGAGGAAGCGAATGATCACAGTTCTCCCTCACAACACCGCTGCATGTATGAATACATGCATACAAGTGAGTGGAGTTTATCACAGTGGTTCACGTTCAAAGTATTTTTGGCGAAAGATATTACTGTTTTTCCTTGTTGTTCATCGAGGAAATTAATATTTTCCTTAAGCACAAATCATAGAAAGAAGGAAATGTAAACGAAACAATCTCAAGTGCAACGTATTGCATATTACTTAATTGTTGTCTAAGTAGTTTTAATACATTTCGTACCTTTAAAGTATACTTCATTTGACTACATGTCTTAAATTATAGTAGATTATTGATTAAAGGCCCGACGGTGGTTGCCTAATGGTAACGTCTTTGCTTCCACGATCCCGCTGAGCGGTAGAGCATGGTTTCAAACCCTGCTTGACCGAACTAGGAGAGGTTTTCCCTCACCTGCGGTACAATAAATTCCCCTTCAATCCAACACCTCTCCTTCCCAATTGCCTTACCCAAGTCCAACGGTTAGGTGGAAGCGCAGACCTCGTGGTGTGAACCTCCTTTTGCCAAAAGGCATTAAATAAATAAATAATATTTATAAAGGAATTTTATGTATAACGTGTTCTATCTCGCGTTAAATAAATTTCTATATTTAGAAAATAAGAATCTAATATTTCGAAATATTTAACTCTTTCTCCGATATTCCCACTTTTCTTTTCAAAATACCCTCATTACTTACAAATTGAATAATCTTAACAGAATAGAAAAAAAGTAAATTATTGTTATCAGCATTGATTTCACTTACGTTTCATTAAGTTAATATATTGTTCTGGAGATAAATTATGCACCTTCTTCTCTGATACACTCACATGTCCAGGAAAAAACATGTATTTTGTTCTTTTTTATTTAAAGAAAAAATGTTAAAAGCTGTTACTGAGACAAAACAAATGTTTGAAACTCTTAAAATTGTTTTACTACTTTACACAATTTTTATAAATATGTATTTCCATCTGAATATTTTGTACATCTACTTACATGCTATACACATGTATTATTTGAAAATTTCGTCTTCATATCGATGTATTATTATTAACTCTGAAATCCTCCTATCATTCAATATGCAGTTGTACCACTGATAACAAGAAAATGAAAATCTGTTACGCCCCATCTGTTGAAGTGGACCACTGTGAATGTTGGTAGCGCTCCCGCCGGTCACCGTTCTAGTTAATGAATTCGCGCCGCAGTCGTAATATCGCCCCCTGCCGGCGGATTACTCGTCGAGGGAAGGGAGACGGCACGCAGCAATGGGGCTCCCTGTATCCATATCTTTACCTGCATTTCTTTCTTTTCCTACACTCAGCTCTCTCCAGCTTCTAATTGAATATAATGCCTTCTCTCCGCTCACTCTTTATCCCGTTCTCGCCCTTTCCCACCAATTCGCACGAAGGAGTTACCGTTTCAGTGTTTATCTACGTTTTGCCTCGAACAAAGCTATTTTGCGTCTATCATAAATGAATGTGGTTTAATCCCTTCGACGGCGTTAATGCGTAGGTTTGCTACCTCTAAACCATTACCATGGTCCCTTTTATAATTATTTGCATGAAATTTATCACTATAGCTTTATACCCTGGTGCATTCTATACCCAATCTTCGTTGTTAATTTTTATATGTGCACATATTATTGCCATCTTTTCCATCTCATTTTCATACAAATAACTTTTCACATCACCTATTTTCTGATTAACACGAAATATCGCGACCAACAACCCTTCTGTCGCGTATTCATGTTCAATTCTGTATTTTAATAAAAATGAAATCTACTTCTGATTATGGATGTGTAGCACGCGGTGTGCAAAGTAAAATTGACCTAGAAAAAAATTAAAATCCCGATACGGAACTGACTCTTGTTAATGATCAGGAGAACTGTCCATCACGGAATATGCTGGAAATGGTCAACGTTGACATCGATGCAGCGCTGCGCTTGATTTATCTAACCGCGAGACACGTGTAGCAGCACTGCTTGAAGGATAGTAGGAATAGAGTTTTCAATGTTCTGCTGTAGCTTTTTCCAGAGCGTGAGGATTATTTGAGTACATCTGACTCTTCGATTATACCCCTACAGGTAAAAACCACAGGGAGAGAGATCAGGCGATCGAGGGGGCCAGGAGATTGTACTACCTGTGCTGGCTGTTCATTCGATACCGAACACCTCATGCACATTTGACCACGTTCTTATTGACGTGTATCTTGTTGCATCACCGTCACGAGTAACCATTTCCAGCGTTTTCTGCAAAGGGAAGTTTTCTTGTTCATTAAAAAAGGGTCAATTCCGCGGATGGATTACAATTCCGTACAAGGACATAAACTGGAAAAGTTTTGAATTATCTCTCGAGTTCCGTTCTAGAAAATTACCAGGGAATAGTATAATCGATGTTTACAACGTAAAGTCGATGCAGATTACTGAAATAATTACGCATTAAATTTATATCAGAGAGAAATCAGATTGCTTATTGTGGGTCAACAATAGCAGCACAAATCTTTCCTTCATCGAGTAAGTTTGAAGACACTCAAAATAATGTGAAAACAGTAAAACATTTTACACATTAATTCAAGGGTTATGTGAAATACAAGCTTTGCCAAATTTACTACACATTCTTATAGAGTGAAAAATATTACCCAGAGATATAAAATCTACATTTACTTCGCAGGGTAATAAGAAGCAGAGCGTTTTCGCATACTCTTTCAAACACGACCGTATGCAAAGCCACATTTATGATATTGCATGCAATCGCTGCTATCAGTTCCCCAGGCAGCCCATCGCGTTTCATTACGGCTCGTTACTTCTTACCATCATTACAATCTAGTTCTCATCATCGTTACGACCTCATATCGTCATGAATGCGTAAACTTCATTCCTTATCAATGAACGTACTGATTAGTCTTGTAAATGAAAAGGTTATTTAATGACAATCCACACAAAATCTGAATGTACAGAACAGTACGCCATACTAGCGGGTGGGTTCCAATTGTCCATAGAAAAGAAGTGGAGAGAACTAGCTTGCGCGTTGCAATAAATATTAAATAGTTAAATTGAATTTACGTCCATCATTATCATTCTATGATGTTTTATGTAATAAATAGGTGAAAGCAAGAATTCGGGCCGGATTTGTCCTTTTATTTAAAGAAATGAAATGTCTAAGAAAACGACGTGAAAATTCAGAAAAATTCGTAAAAGAAATTGAATAGCTACGTCCATCGTATGTACATCTTAAGATAAAGAAACTATCCTCATCTTCTTATGCGCAAGCTATTTATTATTTTAATGGCTTATTTCTCCGGGAAGGTTCATTTCATCAAGTCAGTCCTGTCTCTGTTTTAACATGTAAGAATGAAAGACGCTGTCTCAACATTATGTCTCGTCGCTTCTTCACATTGTAAACCAGAAACTTAAGTAATTTTTGGACCTAATTGTATCCCTCGTGTATGCGTTCCTGAGTTACAGGGAGCCTAATAACTCATCACATCGAGTTCTAATTGAGACTAAAAATTTGCTCATCACTTCTAATAAAATATTGAGTAATATTCTAGGAATGTGATACCAGTATCGTTAGCACTTCGATTCCGAAAGATATTTCAGGCCTCGTTGTGTAACTAGATATCTGTTTATGACACTGTTACGTTTAGTTAGATAATTAGGGAAGCAAACTCATTTACTTATCCATACAAATGTGCTTAAAAATTAGTCTTTTGAAAAGAAAGAAATTACAATTTTGAGACGTTATCTCAACAACGTAGTTGACAAAATGTATTTATCAATTGTTTTCAAATAGGTTTCAATAAATCCTCGACTAACTTCCTATTATGATGGAAAATACCTTATAACTTCTACCCCATCTGTCAGTCAATCTGTGCCCCTCTTCTTTATATATCCGTGGTACAAATTTTCATGATATTTTACCGAAATATAGTAACTTCGGAAAGGTTAAGGTATTACATTCGCAGGAAAGAATCAGAGGTCCCAATGTTTAGAACTCTGGAATTCAAAAACTTCAACTCAATAAAATAAAACTTTCTGCTGATTTCAACATCGAAGTACTTCTCGTAGAGTTTTCTTCTTTTGAGTGGAAAGGTTTAACGCCTTCACCGCATCAGCGATTTCTCGACCATTACGTTTTCAGACTCTATTTAAAAGTAAAAGAAAGTGTTCTCTCCTCGCGATATTTCTTTCTTTGATCTCAATTATATTAACCATCGTATTTGGAAGTATATTTCCATCATCTCTATTACATTGCTAAATCAAGATTGTTTCTTTAGTTTCCCTTAGCCCTTTCTATGCCATTAATATGATTTAAAAATTGCACTTCTTCGCAATCTTAGCCACGTCAAGTACGAGTTTCAGAACAAGAATATTTGTAATTTATGTCTTTTAGAGCTTCCAAGGAGACCTACATTTACCTGATAATATTTCCTTCCCGTTAGTTACTTTCGGATTCTTAAATGGCATTTCACGAAGTAATGTGAAATGTTTGACCTGAATAATAACTATTACACCAAATATACATTCCAAAATTCCATGAAAGCAATTTTAAATAATTTTGTAATTATTATTGCAAACTACGTTAACCGTGACATTGGTAATCGTGCTGCATGCCAATGTAAATATTATTGCTGTGTCTTTTTGAGTGAGGTTTTCACTTGGGGGTATTCCATGTATACTCCAAACAAATGATTCGGACTTTCCGTCAACCCAACACCTCTCCTTCCCTATCACTCTTCCCCTCACAATATGGTGAGGTGCAGAAACGGACATTGAAGCTGTCTCACCGCATAAAAATTAAATAAATAAACTCATAGTTCTCGGTTTTTGTGGGGGAACACTGGCGTACTTTACGGCAATTGGTTCGAATGTTAAATCTGTTGACAATCTCCCGACACTGAGGGTTGTTCACTTTCAAAACTCAAGCTCTCGCATTTCCTTTCAATAACGACATTGTACGTTTTCGTATTGTATTCCTGTAACATCTAATTTGAGAAAATAATGAATGAACAAACGAGAATACGACACGACTCCAATATTCCCTTATTTGTATTAGTTTATTAAGAGATCAACGATATTCACCATTAAATCATTTTCTAGAAATTAAAAAATCACATTTAAAAGTTGATTAATTTTATGACAATGAACATTTGATATTGTCGTGAGGACGAAAAGAATAGGAGTACGAACAACTCCACATCTCCACCATTTGTCGTGGGGAGGAAAAGAAGTTGCTACGTTTCTTGCAGATGAACCTCACATTGACACCATTTGTCGTGGGAGGGTGTTGTTCTATCCCCGTCTCCTCACTAGGAAGGGCATTTTATCTAGTAAGCTAATCCCTACTTCTTTTTGGCTTAGAGAAGGATGAGAGGGAGCGAATTAAATAGGGATTGTCCAGTCATAGCAACAGCAGTTTATTGTAACAATACGCACACTTACACAGTGACTCCAGAGCGTCGCCCACACGCTCCTACACGTGCGGTGTTCCGCACTAGTTACTCGTTCCGTGCTTCCATCTTAACGGAGTAAAGAAAAGGTAGCAGCAAGTGCAACGATACGGAGCAGATATGACGGTGGTCAGTGTGAGGAGGGTAGTTGCTTGGGACCGTGACGTCGGCCAACGACAGACAGTTAGGGAAGGAAGCTTGCCGGAACCTGGTGGTCGGACCAGCGACTGGAAATGCTGGGTGATTGCCGGGACCTGAAGGTCGAGCCAGCAACGAGTAAGGAAGGAAGAACGTCTACCAGCGACTAGCGCGAAGTGACAACCGTTTCTTCTCGAACGCTACGGGCGGTGGCTTATATAATCCTATCTTGTCGTGTCATCAGTTTGGACGTGTCGCGTCGCTCGCAGGCTACGCGGGTGCCTCTGCCAGCATCTACTAGACAATATTATAGTTTGCTTTTACTTTTTTTCAATCTACTCAAAAACATTAAAGGATTTTAGAAAAATGTGTATCATTGTCATGTTTCTACAAACTCTTATTATCGCATCTAAGTAAAATTAGCCACGTTGTTCTCAAACATTAAAAATTTAGAATATCATAAATTCATTTTCAATCTTCGGGATTAGTGCAAAAATTTCCCATTTGAGATAGATTAGGGAAAAGTAAGCATAAAAAATATGAATATAAAATATTATGTTATTAAAATATTTTTTTTCTGAATTAATTTTAATAAGATATTATATTATTATAATATAATTTTTTTGAATCTTTTCCATTGCTGTGGATGATATACATTAAAAAGGTTGAATTAATCCATAGGGTTATCTTTTAACTTGGCGATATACTTCTACCTTATTAATCTTCTTGATGAACTATGTAATGTCTAGGGAAATGGGAAAAAACGTCCGTGTAACTTATAAAATACGAATAGGTATGAGAATCCGTTGTCAGCGAAATCGTTTTTTCTCTCCAGAACCCGTGCTTCAGTGGATTCATCACAACGAAACTTCATCATATAATCTCTTCCCCTTAATTCAACATCCACCAAACCTCCCGTACTCTTATAAAAAAGTTTGTGTTTAACTCTGGCGAAAACCTCTGTTCTCGTCTCAACGAACAGAATTAAATACTCTGCTTCTACTTAACGACAGGAGATCTTGTCGAGAACCAATCTGCAAATTGAAAGCAAATTAAAGGGATAGTGTGTATTACCGCTCGCTGTTGGCTGGGATTCCAGATACCTAGTGGAGAGAACTGGCTGATTGCATTGTAGTTGGTTTAAGCTGGTAGGTTAAGAGTATCAGGTCCAATCATTATTGGCTTCTCGCGCTCAAATGATAAGCGACGCTTCTGTGGTCCGATTTCCACAATTCTCATGGATCCTGTATTTTATTTCTAAGAGGTTACCAGAAATTTCCCTTCTTCTTCCTGTCATACTTAACTAAAAACGAGGTATTATTCTAAAGAAATTTATGGTTTACTGACTAATGTAATCTTGCATTTTAACAATCTATTTATTTAAAAATATTCTTTAATTCGAGCAAATGCATAAACGATACCCCTCAATATCTTGTCTTAGAAACTGCTCGATTAGTTTGATAAAATCCAAAGAAATTTAATTCGAATTGTTGTTGCTCCAAATAAAGTAAATAAAATCAAAAATACCATTTCAGAACGTTACTAACAACGCAAAATTAGCGATATGGAGGTAAAAATATGTCTCACGGACAACGTTGACTTCTCTGAAGTAAGAGAATTTCGGATATTTTCAATGAAAGAAGGCCCAACGCTTAAGATGATTTTCACCTCCAACATAGTGTTCAAGAGATTTTGTCGAAAATTTTAAAATCTTTATTTAGATCTCTTATTTTATGTCCCAAGATATTTTGTACTATTAATACAATAGTAACAACACTTAAATTGTGTTTGGAAAATTAAAAAAAAAATTGTTTCTCCTCAAAAAATATCTTTTCAAATATAGGGCGAGGTGGGACTAGTTGATATAAACGGTAAGCGGTTGATTTTGAGTTTTTATTTCCCATTAAGAAGACGTCAGAATGGTGTTGACTTGACGTTGAATTGCGTCATTGCTGTTCCTGATCCATCGTCGTTCGAGTCAGAATCCAGAATTCCACTTCAGATTTTTGTAAATTAATTTCTTTTCCGTGTATTACCCCCTGTGGTTCCCATTCCAAGTGCCAACATATTTTCAATGTAATTATATTGAGCAAAGTGAGTGCGCAGTTTGGAAAACGAAAACCATATAGAAAAAGTTATTAGATATTAGAGGGATATCAAGGAATGTCTAAAAATCAAGACAAACAATTATTACTAAATTAAAAGGTTCCCTAACAAATCAATGCTCTGATAGGATAACTTTCAACCGAAAATAGAAGTTCATGAAAACGTTTTGAAAAAAATAAGAATATGAAATATATCTGCCGCTGAGGAAAATGATACTGTGAAATATCCAGCGACTAGTCCAAAACAAAACAATCCAGGCGTCTCACAATAGGGAGAATTTAAGAACTGGATATTTTTATGAGCTTATAATTGCGAAATGAAAAATGAAATATTGTGCTGGGTTTCCATTGCAAGCTTCATCAACGGCGTCTTTCAGTGCTTCCGTGTGCATGAGATTGCAAAATGCTTTGGTTTTTAATTCCTATTTATTTGATGTATTTTAATGCCCTCATCTTATTTTTAAACTCTAGAATGTTTTGTACTCCCTTTTAGGGTCAATGTTAGAAATATTTTTATTATTTAAGTAATTAAATATTAGTATTTCAGTGTCCATTTTTCCAAACACCCCTCTTATCTAATGCTTGTTTTCTGTGTGCACCATTCCGGGCAGCACTGAATAAAAATAATACAAGAACATAAAGAAATGATCACTGAGAATTATCACTTATTGTTTCTGTAACATTCTAGAACGGTTTTTACTTGATTACAAACCATAACAACCGAACATAATTGGTACCAACAAACTACCTTAACTACCGTACGCAGTTTGTACGGTTTTTATCACAAATGTTGTGTATAAAATATATATGATCCAAAGATCAAAGACCGGTATTTCTTCTCTTGTAATAATTAGTCACAATAAGTTTTTAATATTTATTCATTTACAAAAACTATTTTTACAAAGTAGTTTCTCTTAGTATAACTTATATCTCTTAAAAAATAATGGTCATATAACAAAAAGAAACAACAACCCGAAAAAAGTTTTAATTGTTTACCTTAATGGCCGTGAGAGTTTGCATCAATACCCTAACCTTTGCGGTAAAAAACAATTCTGTTCTAAAAAACTTGATTCAATGAAGTAGAGAGAAATTAGTCTTTATTATGATAAGTATTTCGATATTCACACGAGGGACCAATAAATGTATAAACTTGAGCATAAAATGAAATATGTGGTGGTGATAGAAAGCAATCATAATGAAAATACGATTCATTATTAGCCCTGTAAATAACGTTAGAATAATGAAATTAAACTTCTACGACCGCAATTTGCGTTAACTGCTTAGTGCACCATAAAGTTTACGCGCCCGTCACAACAGCGATAGAACCACTCGTTTCCGACATAATTGTTTCGTCACATCCTGCCCGAATTACAGTTTGGCCTCCGAGTCACGGCTTAACATCAAAGCAATTCATGTCACCTCCAAGCCAGTAACGTGCGTTGCGCCGTTGTTCTAGTGACGTCCTTTCGGAAATGAACGCTCCGCTTGGCCAACGGAGGAAATGGTAAGGAAATGGCGATCTCACGACGTTATAATGATCAATTGAAGGACTGAGCAATTGGGTTTCTCGTTAGATCTTCAGTAGGATCGTAGTCATTTGCTCGCACGGCTCGGTGAAATGAAGCGAGTGGCATGAGTGAGGATAAAGTTAGCCATTTCAGTGAAGTGTTAGCATATCAGTGTATGAGCGAACGTGATACATTTGAGGACGCGTTTTCTCTCTTGATACTTGTCCAGGGCGACATGCTTCTGGAGTAACTGCCACGATAAGAAGTGATCCAAGACCGGATGGAGATATTCATTTGCTATCAATTATTATTAACAACATACGATCTATTCTTCTTAATTAAATGCACGGAAAAAATACTTGAGCTGGGAAAGCTAATGTATTGGCTGCCAGCCGGACAGACAACACATGAGCTCTCAGAGTTAACATCCGTCTGCTATGACGTGAATTTTCGTCCTTTTGTACCACAGCGTACAGCATTAGCTATCACAGATTGAATAGGTAATCTACAAGATAAGAAAAGGGAACCTATAGTAGAAGATTGTAGCTATGTCGGATTTTTCAGCGGGGATGAGCTGTTGCGCGCAAAACTTAAAAGCTATAGCTGTTGATGTAACTTTCTTCCTCCCAGACAAAACAGCGTTATCTTCCGCAGTGATAGAAAATTGGTCTCGTTCAGACGAAAACTCTTTTAGGGCAGCTATAGCATAAGCTATGACAGCTAATGGTGCTGTCTGTCCGCTACACAACAAATGCGTTAGCTATCACAGCTTACTTTAGGCTGAGCTATCGAACTTATTGTTTCCTTGCATTTTTTCCTTGAGTCAGACCATTTCTATTTTAATATATTTTTCATTGATTTAATTCATGTAACACTAATTTAATTATTTGTGTTATTTTATTATTTTATAAAGCAAGCCTTAACTCAGGAGCAATGAATTTTAAACAGAGAAATATATGTATATTCTTTAATCCATTAAATTTAAGAATGTTAGACTTAATAATAAATATTTCATAATTCATGTTTCATGTTCCTCGATGAGTTTTTCTTAACGAGAACTCTTTACAATTTACTGAATACAGAACTTCAAGTAAAGAGTTTGCCATTTTTTATAATGTGGTATAAAAGGAATGACTTTTTTAAATAAAATGGAAAGATGAGAGATTTATATGTTTTGTGGTAAGAATTATTTTAAATGAGAAAGTTTCAGTCATATTACACTTGCAAAAATGAATTAAATTTCGTAAGTTAAAAGAGGTACATTACCAAGTTTTTGTCGTTGTCCTTAAAGACATCGTGCAATTATTTTCGTTGTATCTTACAAAATAATAGAGATGTCATTTCGTGTTTTTGAATTCTAAATCACGAATAGAACCCATTTTGCAATTTTCTATATTTTACTTTTACTTGGGCAAAAAGGAGTGAAAATGTTTCGTGCCTTGACCTGACTGACTGGCGCATTCACCAATGCAGAAAAGAATATTAAAGAATATTCGACACTTGCACATGGGTTTCGCACGGGACTTTTCTTGTCATCAAGGGACTTTTCTTGTCATCATATACTCAGAATAATCTATAGTTCGATAATAACTTTTACATGTAAATTTACAAACATATTTGCGTTAAATTACAAACATATTGACATTATATATGTATTATAACTCGCAGCTAACTTTTTATCTTATCTAGGAACTTTTGCTGAAATTTTTGAATCTGCCTCTGCCTTAGGGCCCTTAATCGGAATTGATGGGATGGTTCCTTGCTTGCTTCCGTAGAGTAAATTAGTTTATTGTCCTCCACGTGGTCATACGCAGTCTGTACTGTTTTTTGACAATAAATTTATAAATTTATAAAATTTATAGTTTACCCCACGCTCTAATTTAGTGTAGTCAAAAATTGTACGTTCACACATAAAAACCGTGATGATATCACAGTTTGTGAGATAGTGTGATGTTCTGTGTTGCAATTTCGAAATATTTTATTCTTGAGTCAACAATTTCACACTGCAGTGGTAGCGCATGGATGACAATAGTTTATTATGATCGTAGTTTATGATATAATATGATGACAATAGTTTATTATAGTTTACTATTGTCATCCATGCGAAGTACTCATCTTATTTTTCCGAATGTGTTCATGCTGACAACACAGCGTGCGTTCAGATTAATAAATCTGGACACGTACTACTTCACTTCATTAGTCGTTTAGGCTCTATTCCACGCTGTTTTATTGGAATTCTCTGACAATGAGTGTTAAAGACATGTGTCATCCACTCGATTCTGTAAGTATTAAGGAATATTCATTAATATTGCTATTTAAAAAATGGTTGCAGATGTCATCCACGCGACCTCCGAGGTTCCATCGGAAGCAATCAATTCAGTAAGTACTTTTGATTGATGTTAATTATTTAATGAGAAATTTATTTATGAAAAATTCAATTAGAGATATTTTAAAGATTCTTTTTAATTCAACAATTAATTTTTTTCTTCACTTAAATTTCTACTTTAAAAGTGGGTGATGAATGTGATCCGCGCGACCTCACACACTTAACACTTCAACCGTCAAAGTTTCAAATTAATTGGCTAGTCTTCAATAAAACATTACTTCTCGTCGCGGAAACCGGTGGATATAAAACCCACGAAGTTACTGTTTGTGCGGTCAGAAAAGAACTTTTCATTTCCTACATCGCTCTTGCATATGCGTCGTGCGTAGATCATGCGAGCATTGTCACGCTCCACCATTGCTGAGGGTTCCAGGAAAAATTGCCCGGAAGCCACTAAATTTCCATTTCCGCCTCGCGTGATGGTGTCGTCGCTGTCACCTCCATCGCTCTCATATTCAGTAGCCTCTTCTTCCTTTCTACATTCTCCGTTCCCACGAGGTCCTTTTTCTCTCTCATTCTTCTCCAACGTTAGTTCATTCTCCTCACACTTTTCCAGATGGTCGCTAGAAACTCTTGTTGCCCACGACTATAGCTTTAATCATTATAAAACAAAGTCACTTTTATGTTTGTCTGTCTTCAAAATTGTCACTCCTCTTAAAATTCGAGAACCACTCATCCGATTTACATGATTCGTTTTTTTAATTCATAGATATGTTCTACGGCAAGATTTGCGTGTATTGTGTTGCCGTGGGTACCACAAATAATAGAGAATAACAATAAATCCACCACAAATTAAATGCAATCTGTCATTTTTGTTTTCAAGAAAGTTGAAAACTTATAAGCAACACATGTTGGTAAAGGGATCTTTTATGATGGGTTCTACTGTATTTGATGTGTGTTCAAATATTCATGAACCAACGCTGAATTTCAGATAAAAAAATGAATGTTATCTGAGAAATGCTGAAGTAATGTAAAATAATTTAAAGGTTTGTATTGTGGCAGAACGAAAATTTGGTTATAATAACATAAATGAATCTGAGTTAAATCGAAAATTATTAATTAGTTAATGTAAAATTCTATGCCTCGGCTAGCTCCTTCTCAGGGGTCCACTCGTAATTGGGTTCGCGTTATTTAATCAAGGGAAGGTACCATACTGGAGTTCCAAAGACACGAAAATGCTTCATGGACAAATTAACTCATTAACTTTAATTAACACAAATAACACATACAGTATAAAAAAGACCCTCATGCTACTCCCAAAAACACCCGTAACTTCCTGCAAACATAAATAAAAAATCCACTGATTTTACCGCCGAGTTCTGCTTCTCCACAACAATATGAATTTAAACAAATTAAACATTTTAAACAACATTGAGCTAACTTTTCTTTCAATCAACAAAACAAAAACACTGAAGTAACAACAACTTTCGCTTCTTGAAAGCGCAATTACATTTACAATTAATTTGGAAGACGGAATTAGGCGGTGTTCTTCCTTGATGAATGACCCCTCTTCACGAGTCATAAAGTTCAAAGTTCTAGGCCCCTTTTAACAATAAAAACCGAACTCGTCTTCTCGCAATAGCACATGACAATCAGTATTGGACACAACCAACAGTCATGAAAATACCTCATTCAGATGACAAGCACTGCAGTGGTGAGTGCAGGGTGCGTTGACCTCACGGGCTTCGTTGTTAGGGGGATTCCTGATTGGTGACGTCACGTCTCGAAGGTTCGAACGGTGGTGAATTTCTCCCTCAAGCTACGCGGTCTGGGTGCCCTCAGGCGTAGCGCGGACCCGAACCACCATTGTCCGACTCCAACTGCTGGTAACGGCGTCTCGGAAGAGCCCACCGATTGGACAGATTCTCCGTACGAATTACGTAACGTTTTATCAGATTTAGAATCTGCCGCCAAGAATACTCGCCATAAAGAAAACTAAAGACTTAGTTCCAGGAACTTGTAAGCTCAGAAATCGCATCTGATATTATAAACAATCATACAACATTAAAATAAAACGGAAATCAGAATCATCTGACAGACTCTACTTCTCGAAACATCCGGTTCTGCTCGCGAAAAATCTCATAATGCTCGGCTCACGAAAAATCTCCGTCTCGGCGTTTGAAAAAAATCTAGAAGTCTCGGAGCACGAAACATGTGTGTTCTCGTTTGAAAAAACTCTAGAAGTGTTCTTCTCATTTGAAAAAATCTAAAAGTGCTCGGTTCACAAAACCTCTCCGTCTCGTTAAAAAACTCTAAAAGTGCCTCGAAGGATGATTTTCAATTCCTTAAGTGGGTTTTCTCCCCCCCCCCTACGCCCTTTCTTTCACTTCCAAACTTCTCAAATTTTGAATTAACATGTGATCGCTGCTTCCAATGACATAAATATTCCCCCTCCCGTGCCTCATTTCCGATCGGAGATTTTGAGTGTATTTTGTTACTCGTTGAGCCAATCCTTGGGTGTATATTTGAACGTTACTCAACCGCTGTTTTGAAACGGTCTTTTAAACAAGACATAACTTGTTTATTTTGTGTCGGCTTGTCCCTTTAACTCACCTTAGTCGTACGACCGTTTGGGTCTTCTACCCACACCCCCGCTTGCCCGCGATTTCTATACACTCATAAAACCTTTTTCCGACAGGTCCTAGCTTGCTGCAGCGTGGGTTACTGCGCCTTTCGAATTGTGGGTGTATCTTTTGTCGGCGAACTGCACGTTATTTTCCACGTC
This sequence comes from Laupala kohalensis, assembly GCA_002313205.1. Taxonomy (NCBI): domain Eukaryota; kingdom Metazoa; phylum Arthropoda; class Insecta; order Orthoptera; family Trigonidiidae; genus Laupala; species Laupala kohalensis. Next base: position 968,455 of record NNCF01126169.1, read on the forward strand.
CGCACTCCTCAACGGTGGCCTTTTAAATTTAGTGGAGTGAGGAGGCACTCCTCCCCCGCTCCGTTGCTCGTTCTACGTATCTACAATGCCAGAACAAGGCTGATTCTTATTGTTTAATCACTGGAATAATCAAATCTTACAGTATGTATATAAAAGTTGTATAGTGTATATTGTACAATAAACATTGTATTTTTTCTACGCAAAATGAAAGTTGAGTATTTGATACATTACATTGATATGAAAATACGGTGCCTAGCCTATAATCACTGTGAGTTATTCTTGTGCTGCGAGTATAACAATTCAAATAACAATTACATATATTGTATTGTGCTGTATATATATTTGAAATTAATATCTCATCATCATCTGAAAAATATAATGTCACCATTACCTCTCAGCACAAAACATGTTCTTCAAAGTCACTTCTTTTGAGTTAGTCTTGCAGCAAAAAGATAGAAGCTATGTGGTACCTACATGAACCCTGAATCCTATTAAAGTATATTTGTCACGTTGGTAGTAATGAGAACAACGTATCACGTTGATACTAATGTAAATTTCCCATAATTCCCGATAATTCGAGTAGCAGATTCTCAGGATATAATATATAACGGTTAATGCTAATAAAAACATCAAAATCGTTTCATTTACAGGCATGAGCAGGGTATTTACCATACTTATTATACGGCCATCCAATATATTATATTTGGCATATATGCCAAGTAACCCTTATTCTTTGCTACTCGGAATCCTTAATAAATCAGGGTGATGGTATTTTTTCTTTCCAGTATTATAAAGAAATCGCTCCATGATCACCTTCATCCACAATAGATGGTATCTAGAGGAATACATCCTTGCGCCCAACAAAGTATGGTAGATTTGACCTGATACTGGTGGAAATCAATCTTTACAGAACATTGGAAAAAGAACGAAAAGCCGTGAACCATGCGTTCTGCACTAGATCATGAGAGTAGAGATCCAAAGCCATTTACATGATGGGGAGATACAAGCCACTTGCGAGTATTGTGAACGGTGACACTGTACGCAGGGATGAGCCAAATCGTTGGAGTAATATTTGTTCATCTGTGTAATCTGCTAAAGTAACAAATTAATAATTTATATACTTAGCTGCCGTTGGCTGTGCAAACTATATCCTTGCATTCACTTTTAAGGAACTTGCCTCTGTCAAGATTCATATTCATAGTTGCGTACATTTTGGAGGTAAATTAGCTATAAAATGGAACAAAAATTTAGTTAGCGCAAAACAAAATAGAATATATTTACATCTTTTGGAACTGGTAACACCACTATCATTTATTACAGAATCAACGATCAGAATAAGAAAAAAATGTGTACATCCTTACACATTATTAAATATTATTCTTCATGGGTATTTCTCGTTTCACGAACTGTGACGAGTGCTAGTAAGGCCCAAATCTACGTGAGTTTATTCACCAGACAGATCGTGAAACACTTTGGAGGGAACAGCGTCTTGATGGAATCTAGATTGTCGTATCAGAGTATTACAACTGCAGTTGAAACCTGCACAGGGTTAACGTTTGTCATGAATTATATGAAATGGAACATAGAAGTGAACTACTACATACTTTTCTGGCCCCTCCGTGAGTCGAATACGGAATATCTCCAAGGAAGCGAGTGTGCTAGCCTTGAGCTATCGGTGGGGCATTAAACATTATTATAGAGGTTAACTAATTCCTATAGATTTAGAAGTTTTTTTTTTCATCTTATACCATTTCTCCGCCCTAGCTCAACAGAATGACCACTCCTCAAGATTTCTCTATTAATTTTTTTTTATGCTCTGGAAACTTTTTGTTGTGTATTACTCTAAAGAGTGAATCGTCCACTCCATTTACATCCAGTCGCTCGCCGCGGCACCGCCATTGCCCGTCCGTCACACGCAACTCCTTCAATGGAGATAAAGTTCAAGCGAGGAAGACGCTCCTTCCGTCAGAGAGGAAATGCTTCCGGGAGCGTCACTCGCGCGGAAAAGAGGGTCGGCGATTACCTGTCAAGGCCAGAGTGTGAGACCCATTCCTTTCTGCGCCGAAGACGTTGACTTCCTGCAGCTACTGTCATTGTCACCACAATGGGGGCACATATTTTGGAAAAGGGCACTCTTGCTCGGATATTTTTATCTCGACTGAGAATTTGCGGTTGGAATTGTTATGACCAGAGCACACGAAGTGCTGACACGTTCTGGTACAATATATGTAACTTTTAGTAATAAGAAAAAACTACACATTTTGGAAAAAAAACGAGAAAATATGACAAAAATTTGTTTTTGCGAAGTTTTATTCGTATTAGTCTAAACTACACAGAAATGTACACGAATCACCTACTGAAAATGTGTACAAATTCTAAAAAACAGTACACTTTTCATGGCAAAAAACATCAGTAATATTTTTAATTATTCTGCATTTAACGTCCATTATATAATCTAATGAAATAAATACTGAAAACTTAGAACCTTTTATGGACTTTCAATATACATACAAACATGTAATAATATTTTATTGTATAAACCAGATAGTTTCTCAGTATCTGTGCGTAAATTCAAACTCCCGCGTGTAAATATCAATTCTGATATACAACGTTTATAATAGTGAACGTATTGGTCCAAAATTAATGTATTTTCCCAATCCATCACGTGATCACTATTAATGCAATGTGAGATAACTACAATTTGTTCAGTGAGCTCTTCACAGAAAATATTATTCATAAAAGGTCGTAAGTTTTAAATTATTTATTTAATTAGTAATATTTTAAGTTTATTTTGAAAAAAAACATTGTTTTTCATCTTCACTGGTATTCAAGTAGCACATTAAACCGAAGTTTCATGCCAAGGTTATAATAGAAAAGAATATTGAAAGCTTTGAACAACCGGAACTTGATTAAACAAAAAGTATACTACGTGGTTGTTACCGAAAGTCACAGATATAACTCGTAATACTGTGAATGCTCATATCTGATGAAAACTCTTAGAACTTCCTTTTAGAATATACACTGAAAATATATATTCATTTTATACACATTGCGTCTACTTCTATTGATCCAAATATCGTGTGTCAAACACGAAGTTTAAGTTATCTCATGACTTTCATATTGTATTTTTTTACCTTTTCAGAAAATATCATGAATTAATTTCTTCTGTATTGTTGAAGTATGTAGCCTATTTTTACATATTCTGCGTTGCTTCCTCACCATTGTTAGTGTTAGTAAATTTTATTATACAGTTCAAAACATTTCTTTTTTTTTTAGTGTGAGCTATAAAATCTAATATGATTGGTGAGCTATAAAATCCATGGATTGGTGAGATTATAAATATTTATTCATTATATAATTATTTCTTATTTCCTTGAATATTTACCTTTTTATATTTTAGGATAAAAATACCTGCTCTATAAGAAGTAATTACCTGTGTCCGTTTCAATATTATGACCACATCTTTAATGTGTGAAGTTCTAAACTGGGTGTGTAAAAACCTGCAGTTTATGGAGGTCGTAAAGTGTATAGCAAGATACTAGGTGAAGTGATCGTTCGCGGTTACAGGGCATAAGAGCTTGAGATCACCACGTTCCTATTGTTTCCACTGAAAAATCTCATATCAGTGGTATTTTGATGTTACACATAGCAGTCATATAAACATTTACTACACTATTTTCACTATTTTGGTCTTCTTGCCGAAGGTACTTCTACTGAAACTCTGTGATTTTAGTCCGAACATTCGAAGAGACCGTTATGAAAGAATTCTGTAACGTCTAGTCTGAGAGATATTATTGCATCCATACTTGTAAAATCATGAAAATATTCGAACTTCTTTTATAATTCTAGTTTATGATCATCTGTAGCGTGAGGGGATGTATACAAAAGTCATAGTTTATACTCGCTTTCGAGAGAAGTGGAACAGCTCAACCCATAATGCAGAAGAAATGGGCGTTTTCCTTCTACAACATCATGATTTTATTTTTAAACCGAAAGATCAATTACGGAAAATCAATTTGAGCGGTTAATAAAATAATATTTCTGAAGTTTCTTGGGCTGTTTCTTAGGTTTGCGTAATATTCGTCGAAATAGATTATTTCTTCTCCCTATAAACACAAAGTCGCCACTCCATACTATCTCTGATTTCTTATTCTTTCCAAGTTCCAGTCAGTCGAACATCAGCGTATAATAATAAAATGAATCTGAGATATGAAGTCACGATTCCACATATAAGACAATAGATGAATCACAAAGAAAGTTCCCAAAATCCGAGGTCGTCTTACAGGACAGATACAAAAATTAAATCGAATTTTTTGTAAATTAAAAACATAAAAATCAAATCACTCCCCATTATATTTATAATCCAGCAAAATTCTCACATTCGTAATCCAACGAAAATATGACCTCAAGTACACCCACTTTGGTTGTTGAGAAGCTCGTCATACTGGTCCCATTCTGTTCCTAGCGAGTCGATTTCCTTTTCGTTATTAGTATCTCATCACAAATCGTCCTTAGTGGCATTTTTTAGCATTATAAAATCCACTTTTTTTGACTTCATAGACAGTTGACAGTTTGGGGGTCGTCCTATAGGACAGATATATGCTAAAACTATTAAAATTTGAGGAAAATTGATTCTTCGTTTTATCTGAAAGTGTGTGGAAACATACGGTTATGATCACATCACTAATTTTCTGCAAAAACGGAGTAACTAAAAATAACACAAGGCTAATAGCATAAATATATTAATTATTTTTGTGTATTTATAAGGGTAAATATTCACGAAAACACAATTACAGGGTGGAAAGATACAACTGAGCTTCATTTTCTCACAGAAAGAGCGCAGGTTACGTCATGTGCCCCGAGTGTAGATGCGGTCATCGAGAGATTCTTAAATTGGCTAATGGGTTTATTATTTCGAGAAAAAGTTTTGAAGAATGACTCATTATAGTTCGGAAATGGTGGTGTATTAGGTTTTAATTTAAAATAGAATGTAAGTTATTGTCAATTGAACAAATATTTATTTTACCAAAGCGACTTTCAACAACTTACATTGTCACCTTCAGCGGCCTACAACCAAGATACAGGAATATATGTAGCTACAGGTAAAATAATAATAAATTATATGTTTACATATACACATATTTAAAAAAATTAGAAGTACGTTACAACTACTATTTTGTAGTTAATATTATTAACACACAACTCCTCTATATTTTTCTATTTTTTATTATTATTAATATTATTAAGATCATTTCCACACGTAGCAACAAATATTCCTGTATATTGATTGCAGGACACTGTAGATGACAACACAAGTTTTCAAAAGCAGCTTCGACAAAATAATAATTTTTTTTTCGGTTGAACGACTTATTTCTATTAATAACGATATCAGGAGAAAGGACATTCTTGAAAATGGCACATTTAAACTTAAATTGAGTCTATGGTCGTAATTTTTGAGTTACGTCGCTATTGCACAAAAAGAACGATACGAGAATCAAGTACTGACACACTCATACATCGAACTACATTGAATTCTCGCATATATCCAACTCTCCCTCTGGACATACTTGTTCCTATGATTTTACTAGTAACTTCATTGCATATGTCGTGGCTGCTCGCTGGCAACCTCTCAGGTTGACCGGGTGAGAGTTGCGAGCAAGCAGTGACAAGGGGGAAGGGAGAGGAGTTGGTGGTGGTGAAGGGTTAGAGGGGAGGGGGGTGAGGGTTAGCCCTGTTCCCAAAGAAACTCGGAGTGTGCATAAGTCGTTTTTAATACTCACACAGTGCTAGGCAGAGCAGAGAGACAGCTGTGGTCTGCGGCCGGCACGCAGGTTGGGTGTCCGAGGTCCGGATCCGGTGTTGGCATCGTAGCTAGCTTTCGAATCGGTGGTTCTCAGGTTCGAGTGGAGTCAGAGAGGAGTCGAGGGAGGGACGGGGCACTCTGGAGTGCCACACGAATGCAACTTCTACTAGCGGGGCGCCTTCGTCCTCTGTCTTCTCTCAAGCTCTCTATCTCTCTATCTCTCTATCAGTCCATCGGTCTATCTCCTTCGGCTTCGTCTGGCTCTCAACTTTCACCTTATATACCGTTGCGCGGGCGCGTCATAACGCCCTACTAACCGAGCTCTCTCTCAGCGTTGCATAGTCGGGCCTAGTTTAAATGCTGACGGTTCAGCCACGCTGGTACCTTCACAACACATAATATTTAAAAGGAAATTATTACATACGACTTTTTTATCATTAAAAATATATTTATATTATGAAATTTCAATTCAGTTAAGAAGAGAGTAGTAACATCTCATTGCCTTTATAATTATTACTTTATGAACTGAGATAACATTTTGTCTTAGACAAAGAAGGGAATTAATATAAACGTTGCCTACAATAAATAAAACACCAATGGAAGTTTGTATTTACGCAAAGAAAACGTATCGAGTATTTACAATACTAATGTATAATATGTTTCAGTCATTTCTGCTTTTTTTGTAAACATATTTTATGTTAATATTCTCGAGTCATAAAAATTTCAATTATTCAGTTGCTATGTTAACATTTGTGGTTCCTTTTTGTTACACCTGAGGAAGAGTTGAAACTAGAGTCGAAACATTATCATTAAAAACAAAACAAATTTTTTGTGATCGTTCCAAAATGCTCGTAAGTTATAATTTATTTTTGCTATGATTTCTTTGGTAAAATGATCGCATATATCGATCCCACGTGTATCGAACAATTCTTCTCTTCCTTTAGTTATTTCCTTCCCACTTAAATCGAACTTTGAAGGCAAAATTTCCAGAATAGAATACTAGAAGTAAAAATGTTTACTCCACGCTGTTTTCAAATTTAGCCAATACAAATTTTGCTACGGATTATTTCGGAGGTGAAGTACACAATAAAATATAATAGTTCTATTTCAAACTTATAAATTGTTCGTACTAATTTTTTATGTGTGAAATAAAGATATAAATTGGGGAAACCAATATTCACGCTTCTATAACATAAAATACCTAACATCTGACAAAATTATAACACAATAATAAAAGACAATAAAGTGTGACAATTATAGTACTTGTGTAATTGATAGTGAATATGTTACGTAAACAAGCCTAATTATGAGAACAACACAAATACTTTCTGGAAAGCAATGCACAAGAAGTCTGCTCGACGACATCTGAAAATATTTTTCAAATCCATAATGAAATGGATGAAAATAATCTAGTAATAACACCGTATTCTGTGTATAAGCTCATGTTAGTGAACAGCGTGAGCAGCTGCGAGCAAAGCTGATAGGTACTCTGATATTATAGAATAAATATTTCATACTTACAATCTGGTTTTAATACATTTATATTTATTTCAAAATGAAAAAACAACAACATTGTTACATCCAATAGTGGATTATTTGAGTTATAAATTATTTTATTTGGGGAGGAAATGGGATATGTATTTCTAAATAATAGTCGTTTTAACAAAATATTTCAACTATATTATTAATCTAAATAGTTAATATGATGGGCAATAGTTTTACAAATTCTACTCTAAACGTCCATGATGAAATTAATATAAATAAATTATGAATTACAACCTTCTATGGACGATGAGTTCATTTCTATTGTGTTACTTAAACTGGTACCCAAAACTATCGACACAATTTCATAATATTTTCGTGTAATTACTGGTTTTTTAAGATATTTTGTGTTCATATTTACGTTTATTGTCATTTTCCATTGTTCTTCTGCTGCATTCATATTTTTTGTTTCCATTTGTTTACAGTTGACGACGACTCAAATTACGAATCGAAACGTTGTGTCCCTAATTAACAATGAAAATTTATCACCCATGAAAGGTGGTAAGTCATAGTTTATTTAATTGTTTACAAAAAACATTCCAATTAAAGTCTGTGTCTGAAAGACGTTATGGTGAATTTATTCGTATGCGGCCGTGAAAACGCACCAGTCGTACACGCACATTGTTTTAAACTACGTTCGTGATGTGTCACATTGAGGAGAAGCGACGAGATGACGTCACAAGGTGCGACGACTTAACTGGAAAATGGAAGTAACCGAGGGAGTGACGGTGCACAGTGGGCCAAAATGACTGAATATGCGCGCATCCCAACCATAACTGATTTAAATGTAAATTTCTCTGCGCATCGGATATATTTATACTTAAGAGAATAGTAATGACAAAATTGATTAGAATAAAGTGTACCGACCAAAACCCAAGCTCTGGGTAGCTATTTTTAAAATGAAAACTCCCATTTAGAAACGGTAAAATTCCTACAAATTAAAATGTCATTAATTTTTGGATCACGAGCTGCTGTTTTCACTTAATATTGAGAAAGATTAAATTTTGCTGAAACCACATGCACCCTAAGAAATGCAGCTTTGTTTCCTTCGTTTATGTCTTATATTGCAGATCCCCTTATCAATTGACAGAACAACTTAATAGAGTTGGCACTGTATCCTCAATTAGGATGTGGCGATGTGACAGAAATGGTTAGGCAATGAAAGAAATGCTGTTACAATCCTGTGTATGGAGTGGTTTTGAAACGGAGTCCTTGCCCACTGAGCGGCGTGAGTGCGAGGTAGCTTCCTTCATCCACTTGAGTAAAGAACGAGGGCTTCACACGGCACAAAAGACACGAACACGTTCTCTTTTGTCGACCAACCGCTCCACCGCCGTCGCGTCAGACGCCGGAAATGACGAGGAAATAGCTCTTCGCGGTTTAATTAACATTTTAAACGCGCGGAATCGAATTTCTTGTAGCTTCGCTACTCTTGGACTCTTTTGTAGCAGGGTAGCGGAGTGCCACGGGCGGACATGGATTCCACGAGGATGAGAATTATCAGGTTGAGAGATAAATCCCCACATTGGTAGAGGGAAGCAAACTTACTGCGAAATGGGATGGAATTTTTCGACAGAAAAGTTTTAGTTTATGTTTAGAGATGCGGAATGAGAGTTAATGGAATACGGATGACTGGGAGACATACGGAGTCTTAAATGAAGTGTTGAACTAAAATAAAAAGGCGAAAATAATATATTTCTTGTATTAAAAAAAAACTTTTTACGATAAAAATGTATGCTTAAAATGTAAATGTAAAAAAATATTCGAATATATTTTTAATTCTTTATCTCCGTTACCAATCTCACATGTCGTCCCCGTTGAAGGTAACCTCCAGAAGTTGCTGCAAAAGATCCCAATGAATCCAAAAATAATGAAAATGTTGTGTGGGATGGGTTTTCCAAACTAATATCCATGTTTTCTGTAACTGTTACCATACATACAAAAATATCTTAAATTACTGTGAAATACACCACCAGGTGACATAGAAATTATATTATGTTCAATGGAAATGAAAGACAAGACCGAGATTCGAACTCGGGACTATCAGCTTAGCGCGCTCATGAGTTACCAACTGAACCATCCTGTTTGCCTCTGGGTCCAGTATTCCATTGAAATTCAACTTGCGAGACTCAACGCTAAGCTAGAAATTCCTAGTTCGAATCTCGGTTCCGAATCCCATTTTCCTACAACACAACATAATTAACATTAATCATATAAATAATTTTTCAATAAATTTTTTTATGACACATAATGTAAGCACGACGTCCAAAGACTGAAGTTTTGTAAAACAAAAAATTAAAGTGAAGACGCGTTTATTGTTAACGTAGACAGATACCAAGAGCTGTATCAAATAGTAACGCATCATATCATGCTCACAATTTCTCTGCCATGATTAGACAAACTCTCACATAGATAAACCTAGAATAGCTCTCACACAGAGTGCCCCACGAAGGCGTTGACACTGTTTGAACATAAAACACTCGAACAAAAAAAATTCAGTCCAGAAGCTGTTAAAAAACCTTACTAATTATGCTCGAATACTCAAGATGTTCAAATTGTATTCCATTGGTCAAAATGATCGTCTGTAATGGTGTGGAACAGATCAACAAACATTTGATATGCTTTCCATAGAAATGGATTGAAAGGTAGTTACAATCGCCTCTCTCCATGGCATCCAGGGTACCTGGTTTTGTGGATTAGACAAGATACTTCAGAGGTCTCCACGGAAAGAAGTCCAACGGCGTTAGTTCTAGAGATTTGGTTAGATACACGATACTTCCCGGTGTGCCGTATTGTTGAATAACAATCTTCACGTGGATAGAGTTGGTAAACAGCTGGCACAAACTGTTGTGAAATTTTGTACCACATCGTCCGAAACAGATTTCTTCCTGTCATACCGTCCCTTCTTCAGAACACACGTTGTATCTTCTATCTCAAATATGTTGAGTAATTTCTTACTTGTTACCCGTGATGGTGGAGCACTGTCAAATTCAACCTGGCATCGTCTCTGCACTTTTTTCATGTTCTCTTGTTTCCCAGAACACTTCAAAATCCAGTACAGTCGCTCAAAGAAAAGATTCCCAGCTATCTTGTAAATTACTTGTCACTACTGGCAACTCAACAAAAATAAATAAAGTGCAATAAACATGAATCACGAAGATCCGGATATAAGACGTTCTATCAGGTTATCTGTAGTACTTTCTCTGTTATTAAACGGTGTTAACCCCTTTGTAGGACACTCTGTATTTATTATTTAAATCGATAGAATAGAATAAACAGTAATAGGGTTCTGCTTGTCTTTTGCTCACCAATGATAACTGCCGTTGAATCCAGAAACTTCGTAAAAGAAAAGCAACATTTCGAAAGAAACCTGCTTATATAGTTCTCCCAAACGAATGTTTTGTGAATACTCTTGAAATCCTTTGATCTGTTCCCGAAGAAAGATCACACAAATTTTACCCGTCGAGTATGTGACATAGACTTCAAGATATTTTCCAAAGAAAATGTCAGTGGTTTAACAGAATATAACGAATAATCTGTATTTACCTAATTTAAAAAAAATTAAAAACCTGCTTAAAACATTCCTTTTGTTTCTGCTACGCGCTGAAAACTAGATTTTAAGTAGCTTAAACTTTTTCAGTTATTTCCTTTTTAAAAGCACATCTCATTAAATCTGAATAAATTGAGATTCAGGGGTCAATAACACTCTGTATTGGATTGAATAATATGAAATTTTGTGAGACGGGTCTCAATGTGCTTCTCAATAATGTCTTTGGCGTTCATGACCAAAATTTTCAGTAATTAAAACATTCACATTTTAACACAAACACAAACACACACACACACACACACATATATATCTGTCTCTTATACACATCTAGATGTGTATAAGAGACAGGNCTCGGCGATTCTATGGGCTATCTCTCTCCATGCTCTCCGATCTTGCACTGCATCTGTCAATTGTTTCAAGTTCATTCCCACATCAACTTTGATGGTATCGATCCAACGCATCCTCTGACGGTCGTCTCTCGCGGCTGACCGTTCCCAGCATTAGGTCTTTCTCTAAAGAACTTGATCGCATCACGTGGCCGAAATACGTCAGTCTCGGTTTGGTGATCTTTCCTTTCTGCGACATATACGGTCTTATGCGTTCCAATACTTCTTTGTTCGTCATCCTTGCTGTCCATGGAATGCGGAGCAGCCGTCGCCAGCACCACAATTCGAAGGAGTCGATTTTTCTTCTATCTGCTTTTCTTAAGGTCCAACTTTCGCAGCCGTACATGGTTATGGGGAAAACGATGGCACGAATCAGTCCGCATTTGGTCGATATGTTAATATCTTTACTTTTCCATATTCTTGCACACACTTAATCTCTTCATTGTCGGTTTTTATCTTGTTGACATTTTCCACCCTTGTAATGATCTTGGTCTTCTTGATGTTCAGGAGGAGGCCAAATTTTGCGCTTTCATCTTTGGTCCGTTTGATCTGATGCCGCAGGTCTTCTTCGGTTTCTGAGAGTAGAATTGTATGTGTGTAAATATATCAAACGGACCAAAGATAAAAGCGCAAAACTGAGTAACTTTAATAAAATATTGTTATGTCTTTATTGTAGATAATGGACGCTATATTTTTTATCAAATTATTTATGAGAAGTAATCTCACGTTAAAATAATTTTACAACAATTTTTAAACAATTCAATTGGTTTTTAAACATTTCCTTTCTTTTAAACTATATTTGTAACACCAGAAAATACCGATCTAATCCAAAAATGCTTCATTGTGAAAATGTCATGACTACTTTTAGCGATGTTTCTAATAAAGAGTTTTTCTATAACTTTTGCAAGTGTTCGTAGAAAAAACTGAATATTAAGAATTTATTTTTTTATATTTCTCTAAAAACAATTGTTTAACTAACCACATCACAATAAATCAATAATTTAAAAAAAATTCCTAGATCTCTGAATATACGTGACATCTATTAAAAAACAAGATGTACATAATCTGTGAGTCGTGTATTTTATTTTATTGACTTGATCATCCTGGTCAATGTTTTTCCTCATTCTGGTCGGTTTCTCTCGGGTTTTCCTTCAGGTAGAGCTTCAATAAACCCACTGGGTTCGGTCTCATAAACGGGTGGGTCATTCAAACCATTATGTATTGTAATTAATCTCGAATTTAGACTGATTCGAATAGCTGTGATTTATTTTGGGAATACAAGATTCATAACAGTATATATTTGTCAAGTAACCTCTTTTAAAAGTATTAAATCCGTCACTGTCTTCGAGACTTTGATCGAAATTAATGGGATATCTGTCGTTTGCGTCCGGAAATTAAATTAATTTATTGCTTCCCAAGTGGTCTTAAGCTGTTTTTAATATCTTTTTTTCAATAATTATTTTAATTCTCGTTCTAGGAGACACGAGTGGAACGAAACTAACTTACTTGGAGAGTGTTTGACCTCTTCAATGAAAACGGGGGAAATTAGGGACGATAGAGTGAAGTCAGCGTGTCTCAGTGGATAGAGCGCAAAACTAGATGGCCGGTGATCGATCCCCGGTGAGGTGGGGGTTACTCAGTCTGCCATATAATGAATACCGAGACCATCCTGGGGTCAAACTGGCCGGAGCGAGATGCAGGTCACATCTTCTAGTCCCGAGGTCTAGTGATTGCGGAGCTCTACCCTCCGTGTAAATCTTGCGCACCTTCATGGTACGCAGTGGGATAGTTTGACTTTTCACTTGAGTGGTGACTGTGTAAATACTCACAAGGTCATCCAAGACGTATAGGCTTCGGTGAAGTCAGACGAACTGTGTATCTCAACATCGTGTCTTTACGAACATTCCATATAATTATATTCATTTACATTCTGTCTTGTAGGAGAGAGAGAGAGAGCTTCCTCAATACGACTATCCAATATGGACTGACCTCAATATAATAATATGAAGATTGGTTCAAGTTTCGCGTGTATTTCCTATTCTCAAAGACTTTACGCAGAGAATGTAATGAACGGGAACGCACTCTGTTTATTATTTAATGCAACGCAGTAAGAGTAAACTAGTTTGTCCTCAACCTGATCATGGGCAGTTTTCAACTGCTCTCTCAACAATAATTTATTTATTGCCAGGCTAACTAGGTTGATGGCAGTTCACGGCTTGTACAAAGTGTAGTCAACGCTTTTGCTTCGCTATCGTCTATAAGTTATGTTGGCAATGGTTTCAGATTTCTTTAAACATCAGTCTATCGTATGTCGAGGTTCGGTGTTGATAGTATACACAGTATTCCATGAAGATATGTAGTCGTACTAATCAGTTTCTGATTTGTTTAATCATAAGGTCTCTTCGGTCGCGTGGCGGCCATCATCAGTGCTATCGTCTACATCAATCTATCGTCAACATCGTCCATCAATTCATTTCACTTGCTCCTGAAGCACCATTGTATTTTTCCAGAATAGAACCGCATGGAATGAATATTACCTTGTGTCTCAGTTTGTTTTATTATGAACTTGTATTTTTGTACCGGAAATAGCCACTTTTGTGACTTGTATTAATACTTATTCGTGTGTTACTTAAATTTGTTTAAGTTGGCAATTCGTGATAGGCGGACATATTGTAATATTTTGGGTAGAGTTGCATGACTTTGAGTCGAAGGAGCTTCTAAATTGCTCTCCGCGCGAATAAAATACAGGAGGCATTTCTCGTAACCCGATCTTCATGGGATTAAAAGGATAAATAGAGTGACAACAACATGGATTGGGTCGACACAAGGACGTGATAATGCATCCCAGATGAACACCCACTTGCATAATAGAATTGAATGGAAAAGAATTTAAAAAATAGATTAGAAGAGAATATTTTTTGTGTATGGCTCAGACCAACTGGTCTGTTCTTCCGCCAAAACATTGTACAGAAAATACTAATACAAAAAAGGCGTATTTACAAAAATAATTAAAATTACAATAATTGAAATTTAGAATAACTAATAAAATACAAAATTAATTAGAGATTCAATAATAATTGAAGTCACAATAATAAATGAAATTACAATATTAATTAAAATAATTAATAAACTACAAAATTAACAGGAATTGTAATAATAATTTATGCCCTCATTTTAGAGCTGGTATAGTCGGCATGCGAAGAATTCTCATGATTTAGTCAGGATTAGAACCCATAGCACTGACTAAAACAATTAAAATTCGCGGATTAGGAAAAGCAGGAACTATGTTAAATATCGTGCGTCTTTCATTTTTGTATTCGATCGTACTGAACCGTACATGGCGTCGACGCGTGTTCGCAAAGTGACCACGTGTAGCGCTAGTGGTGCTGGCGATGACATGCAAATGGTGGACTGTCAGTCGCGGAGCAACGAGGACCACCAACCTGCACCAGTCTCGTCTACCACCCACTTGAGTCCGCCTCCGATGCAGTCCGTGGGAGAGTGAGGATTTTAAACAAAGGAATTTAGAACAGCTCTCGAAAGCGGGTGTAGCTCGCTTCCCGCACGTACATTATTTGCAAGTTTAATACAGAAACAAATAGCGAGGGAGGATCTGCAATGTGCTGAGAACTATTTTCATATCCCTGAAGAGGTGGTCGACGAGGGGGTGAATAATTATACATAAATATGTACGATTCATCGTCCTTTGTGGTGTAAATTGTGAATCGTGTGGTCGTGAACTCGCAACGAAAAAAAAATGGAAAGAAAGGAGAGTCGCAGTTGGTAAAAGTTCCGTTTCCGGGGGGGGGATGAATAGAAAGCTTTTAGGTAGGGGTGAACAGGTCAAGGATGGCTAGCACGAGTTAAGGAAAAGAGAGCATTTCAGGGGGAGAATGGACTATCGTATTTCCTCTTCTTTCTTACCTTCCTCTACAGCACACTTATTAAAATAGGGAGTATAACATTTGAATAGAGGCGCATATCTTCATACAAGTGCGAAAACAAATTCAAAGTAAACAATACCATGAATTTTTAATGGGCAAGTTATATCGAGTAAAATTTGTTCGAATTCATCTAGTAAAATATTATCTAAACGGTTTCGAGATATTTTCCTGATCTCATAACATAACATAAGACCGACAAACGTGCTCAATAAAAACCAGACATTGCCCCTCAATCAGTCACTGTTTAGAAAAGCTAAAAAATGAGAAAAACGAATTAACTAAACATTTAGAAATCTCTTAAATTGCTGTGAACGGTGCGTTGAATTGGAGTTCAACACGTGGAATAATGATTCTTAGGGATCACGAATGACTCCCGGGCCCCAGTTCTAGAGCCGCTAGCCGGGACGAACCTCTCTACCTAGATCTCATAACGTAAAGAAAACAGTTGAACACGTTGGTTAGTATCTGGAAGGAAGATTCAATACATCCGTAACAAAAAAACCATTTATTAACATTCTGTAGAACAGAACACTGAAAAACATTGCGCCTACAACCCACAAAATACAATATGCTTCCAGCATCTTTGCTCGAGTTACTCCGACAACAGCGTAACAGAGTGGAGGTTCCGCGTGGCCGGCAGGTGACGAGGGTCTAGCCGTACCAACTCATAACCTTGGGCTGCCACGCGCTATGATGGCGCTCCGCCCGTCCTCACGCTATGGTCTCGTACCGTTCGCCACTCGTAATCATCTAAGATCGCCACCGCTCTGGCGATTACTGCCCTCGCTCTCGAAGACTGCCCTGCTTCTGTGAGAGCCCTCCGTGTTTCTGTGAGAGCCCTGCTTCTTCTAGTCAGACGGAGAGGGGACGTCACTCCTATCTGATAAGGCAAGCCGTTTCAGATGATCGGGCACTCGGGCGCATTCACGAAACTTTTCGGAGCACTTGGTTTATTTCACCAATATTTTACACTTGTGGTGTTAATGAATACTCACACCCCTTCCCCAGAGTGTAATTACATTTCAATTATGGAATTCATTTGCACTCGTCATTCGTAAACTGGGTGGCACTTATCACTTGTCATTTAATTACTATAACATTCGTAGAACACGCAGTTCTTTTCACTTTTTGTACATAGATAAACACTTGAAATTCACTGTCTCTCGCGAGGGCAGTCTGCGAAGTAGTGGTCGCGAAAAGCACTTCGACAGCGACGGCAGTGCCAGAGTGGTGGCAATCTTAGATGATCACGGGTAACGAGCAGTACGAGACCACACAGTGGGGACGGGTGGAGCGTCGTCATATAGCGCGACAGCCTGAGGGTATGAGTTGGTACGGCTAGACGCTGCTCTATCGCGTCACCTGCCGACTACGCAGAGTCTCTACTCTGTTACGCCGTTGTCGGAGCGACTCGAGCACTGATGCTCGAAGCGTGCTGTATTTTGTAGGTTGTAGACGCGATGTTTTTCTGTGGTCTCTTCTGCAGAAAGTTAATAAATGGTTCTTTTTGTTACGAATGCTTTGAATCTTCCTTCCAGTAACTAACCAACATAATCAGTTGTTTTCCTTATATTTTGAGATCTAGGTATGAAGGTTCGACCCGGCTGGCGGCTGCATAATTGGGGCCCCGGGAGTCATTCGTGATCCCTGAGAATCATCATTCCACGTGTTGAACTCCAATAGTGTGTGTAATAACCTAAATGAATATTTATCATTGTTACTACTAAACATTGTTGTATTAAAAAAACACGTGAAAATCCCGGAATATCGATCACGGAATTCTCCTTTCAAAATTGCATTCTTTAGGCATTCGTGGACTTCCACATCAATGGCTAACTTCTTATTTAAAAGATAGATATCAACAGGTCGAAA
>NNCF01126169.1:986239-1031255 GCA_002313205.1 Laupala kohalensis
AACTTTTTATCTTATCTAGGAACTTTTGCTGAAATTTTTGAATCCGCCTCTGCCTTAGGGCCCTTGATCGGAATTGATGGGATGGTCCCTTGCTTGCTTCCGGAGAGTAAATTAGTTTTTTTCCCTCCACGTGGTCATACGCAGTTTGTACTGTTTTTTTGACAATAAATTTAATTAATTTAATTTAAAAACTTAACTTTGTTGTATAAAATATCTTTCGTTGTATAAATTATATTATAAAACGATTTAGTGTTACTTTTATACGACTTTTTGTTGTCAGTAAAAATATCGACTAGTTGGAATAGGACACGATTATACAATACATAAAATAAATGAGAATTTGGAAATAATAATGCAAGGAAGATTGTATAAATATTTATCACAAATACAAATTTTAATAATATATATTTGGTGAACGTTTCCTGAAAAACCTCATTACATCAATGGTAAAAATGTACAATTGATACATTATCTTTTATCAACTTCTCTATTGTTTAAGCTATCGATAGATGCTTCTTGTGAATGACTTATTTTCAATTCTTAAATTCCGAACTTTATTTCAAGTGTGTAATATCATGAACCACAGGAAATTCAATGCAAAATGTAGATGTATATTATTTCTAAACAAATCTCTCAAACAGATCACCAATGTGAACGATACTGGATGATTCATGTCTCAAAAACGAATCATATTCACTTATTTCGTTCTGTCGTACGAGTGGGTACAAAATATGTATTTTTCTAAACTGAATTTTATTTTAATAAATAATTGCTTATAAAATAGTTATTACTGATGAAGTGACTTACCAGAGGCTTGGCATGTAAGGTTGGAGGTCCCATTGAGACGGAAACCGATGGGACATTGGAACACTGCCACGTGTCCCAATCTTGATCCTTCCACTCTGGTTGTCAAAAACGGATCAGTAGCTTCAAACGGTGCGCAATGGACAGCTGTAAAAGAAAATCATAATATCAGATTAAGCTGGAATAGGAAGCATAGGATTATAGACGACTATTTGCGTTTTGATAAGTCAAGAACCCTCACACAAAATTTTCTCTAAATAATAATAATAATAATAATAATAATAATAATAATAATAATTGTAACAATAAAAATATGAACCCTCTTAGAAAACCCAGAAAATATCAAGAAAAACAAATAGAAAGTACCTCAAATTAAGCGGAAATATAATATAAATATGGAAACTGATGAAGAAACACTATTAGAACAACTAAAGCAAAAGATCACAGCTACAAGTACAAGAAACCATAGATATGAAAATCGTAAAAATCAGTCTATTCAAAACTAACTATTCCAAGAAAATCAAGGATAGTTCTACAATAAACTAAAAGAAGAGTAGCGGACTAGAATAATACCCCACAAATGATGAAATGAGGGAATACTGGAAGCGAATCTGGGAGAGGAAGGATACATATAATAAAGATGCAGAATGGATTGAGAAACAGACAGAGACGATGGAAATGGGTAATTCCAGAAACCTTGGATTTGCCACCAATTTCTGAACAAGAAATAAGAAATAGCACAGGTAAACTGTCAAACTGGAAATCACCGGGCATTGACAAAATCAGTAACTACTGGTTGAAATATTTAACATCCGCACACCACTGTTTGGCCAATATTTACAACAAAATAATAGAAAATCCTAAAACCTGCCCAAAATGACTAGCTGATGGTTTGACTTACTTGATTTTAAAAGGAAAGAATACCAAAGATCCAAAGAACTAAAGAAATAATATAAATTCAATTAATAAAAATGCATTAAAATATAGGAACTCCATAGAAAAAGAAGAACACGCAGTTGATGAGATCTCAATTGAAAACAACCAATCACATTTTAGGTCATCTCAAGGGAGAAACGGAGAGCCTCCTGGTAGCATCACAGGGCCAGACCCTCAAAACAAGATGTTATATGAAACACATTTTGAAAGAAAATATAGATAGTAAATGGCGGATGTGCCAACAATATCAATAGAACATATAGTTTCTGGCTGTCTAATCTTGGCGAAAAATGAATACATACGCCGTCATGATAATGTTTACAAAATTGTACACTACAGAATATGTAAAGAATACAAGATAGATGTAACCGACGAGTGGTATTAACATAACCCACAACAAGTTACGACCAAAGACATAACTCTCATTTCGAACCAGCAAGTAGTAACTGATAGATCAGTCGCTGCTAACAAACCTGATATTACAGTGCGAAACAATAGAGACTTAACTTGTTAATTAATAGATATTGCAGTCCCCAAAGATATGAAGACCTCACATAAAGAAGCCGAAAAAATAATAAAATACACAGACTTAAAAGTAGAAATTCAGAGAATGTGGAAAACAAAAACAGACATCATACCAGTAGTAATAGGGGCATTAGGAACTATCAATAAAGCAACAGAGCAATATATACAGAAATTATAATCTAAATGAAATTCAAGAAACAGCACTGTTCGGAACTGCACATATCCTGAGAAAAGTATTGGAGCTGCTTTATGTATTATATCCAACCCTAGGAATGTGGTTTATTCCCGCTTGGAAGAAAGATACCATCATTAGATGAGATAAAAATACATAAAAATAATTAATAATAATTAATGATAATGATAATAATAATAATAATAAAGTTTCTTTATTTTGATGAGACACACATTTTTTATTTCGATCAAACTATGTAAAACATTTACATTTAAAATATAAGATGAGAATTTTTTAATAATAACTTTAATAATACATTTAATAATAAATAATTAAATACGTATGGATATGATTTGTTCATATTCGTTTCAAATACGTCTTATTTTGTTTTGAAAATTATGAATCAGTTGTATTAAAAACGTTGTTTTTTTAATTAATTATATCGGTATTTTATGTGTGTGTGGCTAAGTTTTGCAATAAATATTATTCCTCTAGAAGTTTCCAAGCCCCCTTAATTGTCCTTCTTGAGATAATCTGAAGGAATTATGACAAATGACTTTATTTCTATAAATATTTCTTTACAATTTGATTGATAAATGATTTGAGTAAGCAATGTATGAAACATACTCCACGCAGGAATAATTATGGATGAAGAGTGGATCACAACAATTTTTCTTTAGCGATTTTGCAATATTAATAATCAGGCATGTATAAAAACTTGGCGTCTGGATATTTTGGAAAGTAGTTTTGGAGAATTAATTGACCATAGAATTTTTTATCACCAACGATACATACTAATTGCATGTGTTTGAAGTTGAGTTGCATTGCACGAGTTTGTTGTAGTGTTTGAAAATATTTAGGCCTATAGAATTCAATAATTTGGTCTTCACTTATCATTCCGAAGAATGTTATGGAAATATTTCTACTAAGATTATTTCACGTGAAGTTATAAAAATTTTGATTGTCTATTTCTCTTAACTCTTCATGTGTTACCAAATAAGGTATCATTACAAATATAACTGTCACCTTCTACCAAATCATAATCTTAGATATTAACGATGTAGTTCTTGGTTTCATAATTTATTAAAAGTAAAAAGTGAATTGTAATTGAAAACGATGAACAGTTGTCAAAGTGCGGCTAATTATATCTCTATGTCCTGCTGCGTGATAGCATCAGAAGAGACGTTCGCCGACAGAAATGTTTTTCGGAGGAGACCCAATCTATTAAATAAAAATTTATGAATCGTATTTTAAAAGTTATTTGTTGTTAAAATATTTTATTCTTCATTAAAATAACTTATTAATAAACGGTAAATTAACAAAATGTAGAGTCGTCAGGCATCGGGTGTTCAGCATTTTGCACGTGATAAATATTAATTATGAATCAAAAATCACTCTAAGCAAATAGAAAATAATTCCACACTCCCTTTCACTTCAATGTCAGTGAACGTGTGATATAGGTTGTACATAAAAGTGTTTCATATGAAGAATCAACGGAAACAAGAATGACTCAAAAACTAAAGCCAGCATAAGGTACCACAGTACGTAGTAATGCTTTAAATTCGTTTGTTGAAGAAAATCTCTCATTTACAGACTCCTCAGTTGCGGATCTGTGGTGGGGGCAAAGGGGGCGATAGTCCCTTCCCCAATATTGGACGTGACCTCTCAATGGATAAAATTGTAATCGTGGAAGGGCAAACTTGTAAAAGTGTCACCACACATTCCGCGCACTGAATTGACATGTTATAGGCAAACGTAATACAAATGTGTATCATAATTTCCGCGTATTACACGCACTGATTGAAAGCAACTCGCAATACTATGCGTGCTCCATGCACGTTTAACTCTGTAATACCGGTATAAGCGATTCAACCCAACCGCCTCGCCGAGAGCACAATTCACGGCTAGCCTCCGACGTTGTTAACGCGTTGTGAGGAGACATTAGGTGACGTCTTACTTTAAAGCAACTTTACCTGCTTCACAAAGGAAGGGACGATCTTGAGGCGTTCGAAATTTGTCTTTTGTGTATGCTTTATGCCATCTATAGACGGCAAGCTGATTTCCATTCATTTTAAGGGGTGTACCGTTTTTCCTTCCATTACGTTGTGTAGTCTCCATGTACGTTGTACGCTGTTCGTTATCTCACTAGAAGAGCGTTTATTTATTGTACTCGTATTAAGAAGAAGATCTCTTCAAGGCAGTTGTTTTAAAGAATATATCCTAAACAAAACTCTTGATTTGAATGATATTTTACAACTATCACATATTTATTGTTTGTTCATTACATCTGCATTAAAATGTATTTTCATTAATTATTGGTTTTGTATTTTTATACCATTCTGATTTGGTCACGAAATTCTCATCCTTTAATATTTATTTACCATTTTAAACAATTAATAAATTTGGTCACCGTTTAATAAATTGATTATTATCTATTTGATGAGTTGAATTTTATTAAAGTATAATTTATAAAAGTTGTGTTGTAAAACCATAATGTTCAAACATACATGCTCCCCATATTCCTCCCCGGTTAGTCCCCTCTTTGATTTCGGTATAGAGAAGCCACTGGCTAAAAGTAAAAGCACCAGTCCATTAAAAAAGTGGAACAAGTTAGATGTACTTCCTCAATGAACTGATAGCGCGCAGTATTGCTTCAGGTGTGTTAACGTATCTCAACTTCGGTTGAGTTGTAAATAAAAGAACTAATTACAAAGAAAACCTAGTTTAATGGAAATTAGATAAGATCGTCACGTTTATGAAATAATAGAAGAAGGGAGAAAATACTACAAAACACAACTCATTTGGGGGATGATTTCTAAGATGTGTTCTGAGGGCGGTTTTCAGAAGACACCTCGATGTCGATTGCTAAAACAAAGGTTTGGACGCCATCTACAGAAGCTACGACTCGAGCCGAGGCTCCAAAACTCCAGACCTTTCGGCTGAGGTAAGTTTGAAATCGTGTCTCGCAGTTCGTTGCTACGCGATCTCAGGTTAAAGAAACCTCAGATTTTAGGAGATAGAAAGAAGCAGTGATTCAATTATTTGAGAAGAGCAATAACAGAAAGATTATAACAATTTTTCATAAAAATTCCGAAAATATTAAATATTCATAGTTAAATATCATCTACAATTCTTCTGTATTATAATCAGCATTTGTACTGATGGAAGAAATTCACTGAATGCAGACACGTTGGAAACGATTGACACGGTTTCTTCTACCATGGAGCATCGTAACATTTTCAATGGTTTGATCACATTTTGAGCAATTAACTCATTCCATTCACTTGAGGATTATCAAATTGTATTCATGAGGGCTTAGTTTGTCTAGTGAGGTGACAAAATTTCAAACGAAAAAAAATTGTTTATGTCACAGATACTACATAACATGTATCAGAAAGAATAATCACAAATACAATTTTTAATTAAATTGTATAGCAATTCTTACCACAAACATATTTTGTAAAAATATGTAATGTTGTAAATAACTGTGTTGTCAGATATTACAAAAATATCTTGAAAGTTTAACATATATAATAGGTAAGGATGATAATGATCATCATAAAAGTAAGAATTTGTTTTAGTTTATTATTGTTGAAATAAAAACAATTCTAGTCAGACCACGTTGAAACCTCGTCTTAGCAATCGAATTGCGTCATGGCTGAAACCGAGGATTTAAAACTGTCTCGAATCCGCGGTTCAAACCACGTTTTAGAAATCCACCGAATTAAGTTTAAACTATTTTTGAAAAAAAATGGTTACTTACCTGGCGCACAATGAAACACAGCGCGACGTTTTTTGCATTATTTACTAAGTAAATTATATTATTTGGTATGGATTGTATTCAACTCTTTATGTAACTAGACAAAACCAATAAGACATTTTGCTGATATCATCAGAGGAAAAGTATATCTCTGGATTCATATAGGTTATTCTGTGAAAATGTGTAGGTAACACATGTATCATTAAAAAATTATAGTGCAGTTGATACTTTGTTTTGTGAGTATTTTGTCATTTACTGAATAGAAATATTAATACAATTTATGAATATATTAAGAAAACACGGGAAGTTAGTGTTCCTCTGAAATATTTCAAAAACCCTGAATTTCCATGATTTTGGAAACTCTCTCGAATCATTCTCAATCTATAAATGTAAAAACACATGAATTAGGTTTCATCTAGTCCCTAGGAGACTCTACTCAATCCGGTTTAAATTGACTACAGTATATTCTTAAAATTAAAATTAAAATATCCCTGCTACTTTCTTTTCCTTTTGTCAAACGGTCGTTCAACGAAAAGCGAAGAAAGAAGAATCACTTCATTATTTGCGCGACAGATGAAAGAGCAAGTCGAATCTGTTTCTTCAAATATGTGAGTTTCTTTTATGTATTTTATTTTATTTTTTTCATAATCTTTAAAACTTTTCAATGTATGTAGACCACTTATTTAACTTCTAACACATTTCCAAGGTTAAAGAAAAATAATTAATATGGTATTTTAAAACAGAAGGAAATTAAAATATTATTTTCATTGTCTAACATTTTTTTTGTAAAATAAAGTTTATAAATATGCAGCATTAAAAAATTGTGAGAAAATTTCAATAGTCATACAATCAGAGTTTCATCATCAGATTTTCTTTTGAAAGTTAACTTACCTTTACTTCAATTAACGTCCATTACAGACAATGTCATTATAATCAATAAAATTGGAAAATAATATATAAACAACAATATATATTTTATGATTTAAAGCTCACTAAGCTGTATGTTGAAGTCGTTGTCAGATGTAATCGTTCTGTTGTTATTATTCTTGTTATAATTTGTAGCAACAGACGACGACTTCAACATACAGTCGAAACGTAGTGAGTTTTAAATCACAAAATTTATACTGTACGTTCGTTAATCGTAAGTCTTGAATGATTTCAATTACTGTAACTTAATAAAATAGGGAGTTTTAGAGCACAGGGACTGGTATTATGACATTAGAAATAAAAAACAGATGTGGAACACATTAGTTATTCGCTGTCTCNTTCACTATTGACTGGTCCCAAAGAACCACCATTTTTCAAACAGAAAGACTGCAAACGATGACCCTAAACCTATACCTAACACCAAAAGTTGTTCCAAAACATTGGGTAGAGAAAGCACTTTCGGTTCCTTCTCACGAAAACGCAAGATTTCCGTAAACCTTAACAAACTGAAGCCTTTCTCCTGTCCTAAATAGTTCGTTGTTCCAGTCTCAACTGAACATATCGGTTGATGATACATGCATTTCATCCATCCTTTACGTACTGCAAATGAAACACATGCAGGTGATACCACACATTCTGAGGCAATGCGGAATTTCCAGCGTTGGTACAAGTGTCACAGAAAAGGAGTCCATAAGCCAATCTAATTTTGCAATTAAGTTTCCACTTGTTTTAAATTTTTGAGATAAATTGTAGACAATGTCATTATTATCAATAAAATTGGAAAATAATTTTAAAATCTCTGGGTAAATGTAGATTTCGTCAACATGCGTATTGATATCTTCCAAGGAATCTAGCTCACAATCCCACAATGGTACAGTTAAATAACTCGTAAAACATCCAGAAAATGCATAGAGTGTAACTACGCTGTAGAAACAAATCCAAATTATTAGAGAACGCTTGTTTTGTTTAATATTTCTTCCCAGAAGTGTACTAAGAATATTGATAAAAACATCACTGATTCGCTGTCGAAACATAATTCGGTAAACCACGGCAAACACCAGTAAGCAAATTCCGTTAGCGATCCACGCTTCTGGAGTAAAAGAATAGAAAATACTTCTGTACAATTGTTTAGTTCGAGGAACAAGGACACAAATATTATCCTGCGCATGAGGATATAAGTATTTCACGGCATCAAGAGAATCCAATCTCATATGCAGTTGTTCAATATAAATATCGCAATGAAAAAAGTTCATGAGTTGCCGTAGTGTAAAATTGTGTACGGAAATCGAAGGTACGTCGAGAGTACTATGTAGATTATTCGTGTGTTTTGCAATAATATGCATTATTTCAAAATCTCTTCCGATAGTTGTCCAGTTTCCATTGGAGGTATCAATATAACTTCCTCTACGCGTTCCCAAAGGATTTCCAAACTTAATTTCAATTGATGTACTACTTCTTATCCGTGAAGATTCGGTTTTTAATGAATTTAAGTGTTCTTTTGCGTAATATTTCCATTCCACAGTCGGCAAAAGGTCATGATTTAAAGCAACACAGTCAATCACCAGCATGCAACTCGGGACGCAGAGACACAAAATAACAGAAAAAGTACAACACTGACGCGGTGTATTCTTAGAGCACATACTGGAAAGCGTTCCTAAGTCTGTCACGTAGAGAGTGTGCATTAAACTTTCTATTATGTATAACTCGAGCAAAAAGAAGCGCCGTTCGTTGAAGTTATTGGTGTTTCTGTCCTTTTACAGATAGGAAGTAATCGTCATAAAAATGAGGTGTTTTCCTGGAGACATGTTTTCGACATTCTTTGTTGATAGCAACGAGGAAATTGATATTTTGAAACGATATTTTTGAAATGATCAAACTATATAAATTGAATCCAACAAGAAAATTGTGTTTTAAATTAAGTTTTAAGGGACTGAGCTCTGTTTATATTACAATTTTTTTTTCTTCAAAAATATCTTTTGTATATTCAAGGACGTATCATTATATTTTACCCAACATTTGAAGATTACGACGATAGATTTAAAATACATTTTCGTATTAAAGTACAAGTGTCGACCCATTTCAAAATGTATGAGAGAATTTCTTAACAAAGATGTTTTTTTAATTTATGAAATTCTTCGCTCTACAATTTTAGCAGAACACGGTCAATAATACAATTCGTGATCTTGATTTAATACACGTTAATAATATGGTTGGTCGCATTTAAATTGCAGAACATAAGGTCAATTTAATCTTACACAATCTTTTCAATTTGAAATAATTGAATGGTTTGTGGATGGACACCGTTATACACTGGCAAGCCTCGGACAGTCATTGCGTGACACGTCTGCGAAAAGCCTCTAAAAGTTGTAAAGCTTGTGGAGGAAAATTTTAATTTTTAAAAAGAATTTCAAACATTTTGACTATTTTAATTGGCATTTTAAATATACATGGAGTAATTACATAGCCAAGTTAAATAACCAGAGCACGGTTCTTAACAATGGATCTTGAAATATCTATACTAATATATAAATGCGTGACGCGAAAGTGTGTCTGATCATGACTAGACCACTAAACCGGTAGTGATGAAACATGACAAGGAGATAGTTTAAATGTCCAGGATGAACTTAGGCTAATTTTTGATTTATAAAAAGAAAGATAGAAATTGTTTTTGACAATAAATGTCGATAAAATCGGGTGAGGGGAGGGGGGGGGAATAGATACATTTGCTTACGCTGCCTAAGCGGTTTGGAGATAGGTGACAACTATGAATGGCAATATTGCTTTCCTCAAAGAGTTCTAAAAATTTCCACAACAGCATACGTCTATTTGCAACAATTAACTTTATTTATTGGTAAAACGTTATTAAAAATATAATCGTTAAAATCCTTTAATGTAAGAGGGTAATTAAGGAAGTAAACGATCAATAATAATCAAATTTAATGGTTTATTTGTTTTGTTACAATTTAGACAGATTTAGTAAAAGAATATTAGAGTAAAAGAAAAATCTCAGGAAACGCCGGGTCATCATATAGTAATTAATATTTAATTTCTTTCGATGCGGTAACAAAGCGGAGAAACCTTCAAAATCGTTTTAGTATGATATAAAATAGATCCCTATATTTGGATATTCGATGATATCAACGTGATAACTCGTTGTGACAACGTTGCGATTTTCTTTACGTGTCGATGTACGAAGGAAATACATGCATGATATATATGTTGCCTAAAATTTTCAATCTCTAATTTTTTTCGGCCTTCTGCTCGAATTGAGTCTGCTACCAAAGGAGTATTGAATCCTTCCAGAGAAAACTAAACTCCTAGACTAACCATAGTGTCAAAGCGAACAAATCACTCCTCGTCACACGCGCTATTATATTGGAAACGAACGTGTGTGTGTGTGTGGGGGGGGGGAATAAACTTACTAGGAAAATCAAAACCTGCTACACGATTCTCAGATATGTAGCAGGTAATTATAATTTTCATTATGATTTGTACAGTGCGGAAAGGGTAAAATTTATTCGAGTGATGCGAACGATTGATGTAGTGGACACGACAAATTGGAAGTGAAGTAATAAAGAGCAGATAAAAATATATATTTGATAATAAATATGTGAATATTTATTACAAATAAATATGTGAATGGAATAATAAATATGTGAATATTTATTACAATAAATATGTGAATGGAATATGGGAAATTAAACAAGGAATAGATTAATAAAATACTAGATTATTGTTATTTAAGATCCTAAACGAGAAGCAAACACGACAAGTGAATTATCTTAATTGAATGATAAATGTAATGATTAACGTCGTCGAATGTCGCATGATCGAAACCCGACAAAATACCTGTGGTAATTTTTTTTGTATTTTTGATGTATCAACAAATAAATAATAAGGTTTTATTATCATTGTTTGCATCATTAAGAAGGTGATAGGAAAATCGCGTAATCCACAAAATTATTCAACTTCTCTGCCGCCTTCACTGCCACCTAGCTTCCAACACAGGCATTCCTAATATCTATGCTTATCCCTACGACATATCTAAGAAATCACGGAGTTTTACTCTTCATGATAATCATGGACTGATTATTCATGGGACTGCTAGTAAGATAGTTTGACCTTAAATAATTAAACTTGTAGTACGTTAACATTAATGATGTTACATGGAATGAAAAGGAGAGACGGGACCGGAGATTGAATCCGGGATCTTCAGCTTCGCGCGCTGGCGTACTAACCCCAAACCATCCCGTTCGCTTCACGACCCCATCTACCATTGAACTTGAGATAACCCACAGACCTCAGAGATCTCATTCACTTCATATTTTTAGGCGAACCCCATCGTTATCGCAAGTGGTATGACTATGGTAGTAGCGATTGGGTAGCAGTTAGTTCTTCATCAGAGGAGCCATGTTCGGTCTTCGGTTCTATCTTCCATTTTCATTCAATATATCGTCATTAGTATATTACTTCGCTGTGTCGTACTATTTAAGAGATTAGTAGGAGTACGATAAACCTGTAAATCTCGCTAACATCCAACTATTATCGAGATGAAACAAAACATGAATCCATCCGACACCTTAGCTCCCGTTTACTGTAGTTCCTCCTCGGCCTCCCTCTCTCCTCAGTAGAACCAGCAACAACGCTGCGTCGCCGCGGGGCGCAAGATTTACGTTAATTGCTGGTGCGGCCGCTGGGAGCAGGCAGGTGCGCCTCCGACCCTGTCCTTCCACCCACTGTTTACGAGCGAGCGCTCGCGTCTCTCTTTCTCACCTCTCCGTGCCCCCCTTCCCCCCCTCCATTCACCCCACCACCCACACCTCACGAGTCCACTGGCACCGGAGTTAGTTGGCAGTTAGCGCTACTGGGGACGGACTCTCAAGCTGGAGGACGGAACGAACGAACGGCCAGAAATGAAGGAACGGAAAATGTTATCGAAGGACTGGAGTCGATAAAAATTTTGTTCGACAAAATCTGGAATCTATTTCTCTCAACTCCTGAATCATATTAAACGAAGAGACATAACTAATAGATTGGTACATTACAAAAATACAAGTTCTCTACCAAGTTGCTAAGTTATGGAAATGTAGAAATAGAAATTGGGAGTGTCAAGGAGAAAACTACTTATGATTCACCCCCCCTCCCACAAAAAAACTCATCTTTTGTTTTTGGGCAAAAAATATGATTTATTTCATGGTTGATTTAAATCGTATTCACATATTGGTTGTTTATGGCAACATTTTTGTTCAATAACTATTTTTAAATGTTTTTAATGCAGTTCTAAAAACAAAAAAATTCGGACCAGACTCGTCGGCACTCACTATAGTGAAGAGTTCTCATTGATTGTTTACTTGCATTAATATTTAAAATCGATATTGCCGCGCTGTTAATTTTTCCCTGCTACCTGAGGTAGTTTTGTCCCATCTCAACGCAAGTCCTGGAGGGTGCCGCGACCTAGATAATAAATGACCATGCAGATCCACGATGTCATTTCGGAAGAAGAAGAAGAAATCAACATTTCAGTCGAAACATCATGTTTCTATAGCTCAACACCCCAAACGGACATGAAACAACACAAGCCGCGGAGAATTTACGAGAAAATATTTTAATTGAGCGTATTTGCCTCTGTTCCATTTAGTAACCTGGTTCATTGCTGTAACTAGTTCAGAAAAATATTTAAGAAGTTGAGAAAAATATTAAAGTTTTAACACCAAATATTATGATGCAATAGTGTGTGTAATATTTATCGAGCGAAGAGTGCTTCGAACATTCACCCCTTCAAAATCACAATGCTGATGTCAAATCGAGTCGATTGATTTCTGAAGTAAAGTCAAGCGTCCTCTAATTTGGTTAATGTTAGAAAAAAAGACTCCCTATTTCTCTAAACTGAATCTCATAATCATGGTCTGTTTTTATTTATTCATTTATGTATTTTTTATTTATTTTATGCCTTTTGGCAAAAGGAGGTTCAGGCCCTGAGGTCTACTGTTCCATCTAACTGTTGGGCTTGGATAAGGGAATTGGGGAGGAGAGCTGTTGGGTTGCCGGGGAACTTATGATACCGAACGGACATCTGTCTGGAGTAGATGATGGAAACCTCAGTTGAAAACCTCACCAAAAGTTCAGCCGAGTAGGGTTTGAACCCACACTCCGCCACTCAGCCGGATCACGGAGGTGAAGACGCTACCTCTAGACAAGCGCTGTAGTGTTTTTGGAAAGAGTTTACTGAAATTTACCTTTTTTTGAATAATTTTATTCCGATTTCATGAGTGTATTGTTATTAGATTTTGTTCGCATTCATTACATGAGTTTTATTGGTTTCTGAAGGGATAGACATCTTGACAAATGAAGTGAACACACAGGTGTTGCGATGATTCGGAAATGCTGGTGATATATCAACTTCAGTAGAACCCCTCTCAATCGGCCTCGGATGAACCGTCCTTTTTCCTGGAACCTTTTTTTAAATCTCTTTCAGCGTACAATCACTAGCAGGCAGTGAATCAAACATTGATTGTCTCACAGGTCTTTTCGGGAAAGTAAAACGTGGTGACGCGACGTAAGGTATATCTATTTCATTCTTCCACTTCGTTTATGTATGCATGTATGCACATACAGTGCAATAGAAAGAGTTGCAATGACGTCTCATTTGCTTGTTTATTCATGAAACCGGATGAAACAGTAGTCTCTTTTTGAACGAAAATCGACTTTTCACGGGAGCCTCGTATTAATCGATCAAAAGGTTAACCTGTCAGGGTTTCGTTCCCGACCAGACCGGTTAAGAATGGTACTTAGTTCGTGGCAGTACCCTCAGTGAGAAAAATATCAGGAACGATACGTTTTCATTAAACAGGATACCCTCTATTAATGAAGTTCTACTGGCGGAATTTCAAACATAGAGCAACGAACTCTACAATTTTCTGTGACATGTTAAAATACACTGGTTTTTCATGATCTCTGTTCTGCTATAATATGATTAAATTTCATTAATAATAATAATAATAATAATAATAATAAAAAGCAATTATCATCGATTTACCCATTCCCGAGATTATAACATAAAAAAGACAGAAATGCAAAATACGTCCCACTTTCGATAGCATATAGAGACATTGATAATCTGGAAACTAAACAAAATTCTACCAGTCATTAATACAGAAACGACCGAATCAATACAAACATGAACACAAATTTATAGAAGTTAAATCTATTTATTCTTGATATTATCCAAGATCTAACGTATTCCATACTCCGTAATTTTTGTGAAATCTTTGTCTCATTTCAGGCATCTTAACCAGTAACAAAACTTTTTGTCAGTAGTTACCTGATGATCGCCCACAGTGGGGGTCGAAACGTTGCAAATAATGTGTAATTAAAAATCAATAGTGTCTGTAAGAATAAAATCGTTTAATTCGATAATTCAATATTAGGTTTTTATTCTCCTTCATGCTTTTATTTCATGTTCGTAAAGGGATACATATATTGTGTATTACGTGTGTTTTAATGATCTAATTCAAAATCATTCTCTCGCTAAATTTTTGTTGTCTCCTACCAATAATATCAATCATTAATGCGCTTTTCGAACAGTGGTTTTGTAAATAGATGAATTTTTGATGAAACGGGCACCCAAGTTGAAGAGAGTATTGAGACTTTACGTTGAAGTGAGTTATTCACCGGCAAATGGCAGTGTGTCTGGGCCTCGCCGTGGCTTTGTACGAGTGTAGTGGGCTTTGCGCTCGACTCGTAAACACCTCGTCTCGAGTGGCGAAATGCCAAATGATCTTTCTTTGCTGAGCGAGTAGTTGAATTGCTTTTATCCATTTGCTTTTGCAGTCTCGTCGATTAGCGTCCAAAAAAGGTACTGTAAGATAATATAGTCCTGGAATAAAAATGAAAAGAGTAAATGTTATGATAGTTGTTTTAATTTACGTTATCTTTCGTTTTCGACTCATTTGTATAATAATCTTTAAAAAATCATTTTATCGATTCAACAGTTTGTGGTGTTACATTGGTCATGGGACAAATTTACTGATTTGGGAGTACTTTATTAATTAAAATGGGTTATAAGAATGTTTCAGGATTAAATTAACTAAACAGTCATTCAAAGAACAGCTAATTAAAAGTACAATGCCCCAAGGTTCAAAAGTGTTCTGTCGCCGTGTCTGTTTCAGCAATCGTATCGTCAATTTGGATACATCCTATAGGTGTAATTAATCGATTATACTAATCAATAGTTAAGTTCAGCGATAAAATTAATCTAATTTATCTATTTTCAGAGTACCCTCAAAGTGAGATATAATTTTGGTTTTCCTACTTAAACGTTGTTAATATCAATACAGAGAAACGGGATTTTGGATTTATAAATTTTTGCATTCAATGAAAGAAATTTCGATTTCTTGAACTAAATTATAAATTTTGCACATATATTTATCTACATTAAATTGGAAAAACTGTACCATGACAAAAAACTCTTGTACAAAACAAGACAGAGTAGGAACGTTTTATATAAACGATTCAGAATTCGTTGACAATAGCACTCTGTCCACTGTGGAATAATTAAATAATGACAAATGATGGGAAATTCGATGCAGATGTCACACAGAATCAACAATGGCTGGGTGAAATGGAGAAATCTCACAGGCGGCACGTGTGACTAAAGAATAGTCCTGAGAGTAAAAGGGAAAATCATCAAAACTGTCATAAGACCTGCAATACTCTTCAGTTGGAAATGTTTGGCACAAGCAAAAGTCATTTGAATAAACTGTATACCACAGACAATCGCATACTATGTTTGTCTGCGGGTGTAACAGTGCTGGACAGAATAAGAAACCAATAAGTTAGAAGCAGTTTCAACGCCGCTCCTATAACAGAAAAGTTGGTAGAGAAACGGGCATGTTCTGAAACGACCTCCAAACCACATTGTCAGTAGCGGATACAGGGAGGTGGAGAAACTGGTATGTCCCCACAAAAGATATAATAATAATAGAAACCCGTGTGGTGTCGGGACCACCTGGAGAATAGCACCACGGAATATCCCCCTGTCGTAAGAGGCGACTATGCGGTACAGCTGACCGCTGTCCACTCTTCCTTGCCTAATCAGTCATTCCACTTGCTTCCCAGTTTTCCCCCAGGATACAACGGGTGGATCGAGTAGCCCAGAGGCTCCTGGTACCCGTCCTAAGTATTTCCTTTAATCTCCCTCCCTTCCCACAGCACCTGTTAAAGGCTATATGAGTAAATCTAGAAGATAAAACCCTAATTCTAAAGTGGAAGCAATCATGCTCAAAGAATGAATGACTGCAGGTAAGACAGACACAAACAATGACCTCTGGATACCAGACGACCTCCAGTTGTAATTACCCCTACTGTGGTAAGCGGGGCACTGCTGCAGCGGACATAGAATTCCTAACTCTTATTCATTATAGAATCCCTAGCTACTCGTCAGACTAATATAAAACGAAGGAACAAAAAAACAACGAATTTCTAATACCCATATCGCCTGTCCTGGGGTTTTACAGAAGACGCATCCCGATGAAATAACTCAAACACGGGAAGAAAACACTCAAGAGCACACCTCTCTAAGAAATAGTGATATTTGTAACCAGTCAGGGGCAACTCAACTTGGACAAGGAATCGCAGAAACACCTGCAAACGATACTACAATAAGGACCAGAATAATAATAATAACAACAATAATAATAGTAACATTCATAATTATTATTATGATTTTAAATTGTATGCTGACACAGAGAGTCATATGGAACAGCTGCTCAAAGTGACACGAACATTCAGGCATGAGTTGGCGGTTCAGTGTAACTTGGAGAAAGTGAGGATAGTGCCCTTATCATCTCCACAACTGGTGTAGTGCCAAACACGTCAACTAAAGCGCTCCGCTGTCTCCAATTGGAAGATTAGTGTCTTTACAAAATGCAGAAAGCCGTTATACTCGAATCATCAGAAGTCATCTTAATTTGTAGAAATTTTACATAAGGGCCACGCACTTGGCCGACATACCAGTCTGTGTTCCGCTTACTTACCAGTCAAAAAGTCGACTGTGAAAAGCAAAAATAATAATAATAATAATAATAATAATAATAATAATAATAATCGTCTCAGAAAACCCAGAAAAGTTCAAGAAAAACAAATAGAAAGTACCTCAAATTAAGCGGAAATATAATATAAATCTGGAAACTGATGAAGAAACACTATTAGAACAACTAAAGCAAAACATCACAGCTACAAGTACAAGAAATCATACATATCAAAATCGTAAAAATCAGTNAGAAACCATAGATATGAAAATCGTAAAAATCAGTCTATTCAAAACTAACTATTCCAAGAAAATCAAGGATAGTTCTACAATAAACTAAAAGAAGAGTAGCGGACTAGAATAATACCCCACAAATGATGAAATGAGGGAATACTGGAAGCGAATCTGGGAGAGGAAGGATACATATAATAAAGATGCAGAATGGATTGAGAAACAGACAGAGACGATGGAAATGGGTAATTCCAGAAACCTTGGATTTGCCACCAATTTCTGAACAAGAAATAAGAAATAGCACAGGTAAACTGTCAAACTGGAAATCACCGGGCATTGACAAAATCAGTAACTACTGGTTGAAATATTTAACATCCGCACACCACTGTTTGGCCAATATTTACAACAAAATAATAGAAAATCCTAAAACCTGCCCAAAATGACTAGCTGATGGTTTGACTTACTTGATTTTAAAAGAAAAAAATACCAAAGAACTAAGGAAATAATATAAATTCAATTAATAAAAATGCATTAAAATATAGGAACTCCATAGAAAAAGAAGAACACGTAGTTGATGAGATCTCAATTGAAAACAACCAATCACATTTTTGGTCATCTCAAGGGAGAAACGGAGAGCCTCCTGGTAGCATCACAGGGCCAGACCCTCCAAACAAGATGTTATATGAAACACATTTTGAAAGAAAATACAGATAGTAAATGGCGGATGTGCCAACAGTATCAATAGACCATATAGTTTCTGGCTGTCTAATCTTGGCGAAAAATGAAATACATACATCCCATCATGATGTTTACAAAATTGTACACTACAGAATATATAAATAATACAAGATAGATGTAACCGACGAGTGGTAATAACATAACCCACAACAAGTTACGACCAAAGACATAACTCTCATTTCGAACCAGCAAGTAGTAACTGATAGATCAGTCGCTGCTAACAAACCTGATATTACAGTGCGAAACAATAGAGACTTAACTTGTTAATTAATAGATATTGCAGTCCCCAAAGATATGAAGACCTCACATAAAGAAGCCGAAAAAATAATAAAATACACAGACTTAAAAGTAGAAATTCAGAGAATGTGGAAAACAAAAACAGACATCATACCAGTAGTAATAGGGGCATTAGGAACTATCAATAAAGCAACAGAGCAATATATACAGAAATTATAATCTAAATGAAATTCAAGAAACAGCACTGTTCGGAACAGCACATATCCTGAGAAAAGTATTGGAGCTGCTTTATGTATTATATCCAACCCTAGGAATGTGGTTTATTCCCGCTTGGAAGAAAGATACCATCATAAGATGAGATAAAAATATATAATAATAATAACCCGTGAGGTGTCTGGGCCACCTGGAGAATAGCATCACAGGATCTCCCCCTGTTGTGAGATGCGAATAGTCGGAGGAACTGACCGTTGTCCTTGTCCCTGAGTGTTTCCTTTCGTTCTTTCACCTTTATATTTTCCCTTCCCTTACTGACGGGAGCCAATGAGTGAATCGAGTAACTTGGAGGCTCCTGTCACCAATCCTGAGAAATATTCTTGACTTATCCTTCCTCAATTCCTTTCTCTTCCCTGGCCGTAGGATAAAAAGGCAACCAATCATCGATGGTGAGAAAGAAGAAATGCCTCGGAAAAGAACCGCTGTCTGGGGAGCGCAGAGCACGTCTAGAGCTGGCGATAGGCGAGACAGTGAGCAAGCCGCTAGTGACCGGGATAAGAACGGACGGGAATCGGTCATTCAAGAAGCTACCGTCTGTACAATAGAATCTAACCATTCTCCACCTACAAAGACTATTGCAAGAGTTTCTCAGGGGAGCTATCCATTATTACCTGACTATCCATTAGCACTCAAGTTCGTATGAAATGGACAATTGAAGTAAATACTTTTATCATCCGAACTTATTATAAAACTATTAAATTAGAAACAGATATGACTGACTATAGCGATCAATTATGCGAAGAGTTTAAAAAGCAGTATCCCAATTTTGAAGTCACAGCCCAGAGGATATGTGATCAACGAAGAGCTATAGTTAGAAATAACTTAATTGATTGAGCAAAATGTTGAGCAAAATTAGGGCAGACATTACAACGGAATTGGTAGGTGAGGTTGTACATGTATCAGATGGAGGTCCAGACGTACCAGTATTTTCACAATCACAAATTGTATCTATTCATTAAAATGATAACATTGTAATACAGGATAACTATAAAGAACAATTTAAGAATGTGATAAGTGATCAAGCCAATAGTATGTATAATAAAGATCTGGTTGAATACATGGGTGTGGACCCAACAAAAAGACCTACTTACCAAAACAAGGAACATCCTCAAAATTAGCAAGTATATTTCAGGTATTAAATGATATTGTTCTACCCCAGCATTTAAAACACGCCAAAACGTTTGAAGACCTTTATACTGTAGTCCACTGTGCTGCAGTTACAGCAGCACATCTAAATGGAGCAAAGATAAAAGAAAGAAACGACATCACCAAAAATAGAGAAGAGAATGTACCCAAATGGCGCCAAGAATAAAGACACAGATTGAGAAATTAAGAGCAGAAATTAGCACGTATGTTACCGTACCAAAAGGGGAATCGTAGTAACAGAGAAGCTGAAGCTATTCAAAAATAAGTACAAGGTGCATTGTACTCACGATAAACCTAATCGAACAGGTATAAGTATTATTGACACACTTAATCAAAAATTGCTGCATATAATTGAAGATTAAATAGGTATACAAGATGTAGTAGAACGAAAAGAGAGAACCAGCAGTTTCAAAGCGATGAAAGAAAATTCTAAAGGACACTTAAAAATAATTTCTATGATGAAAATCAAATTCCACCAAAATGTGAGGAAATTATTAGGTACTGGTCCTCGATATGGTCAAATAGTGTACCCTACAAAGAAACTTCAAACTGGATATCAGAGGAAATAGAAGATATGTTACAAGTTGAAAGCATGTTGACATCTGAAATCACAGTAGAGGAAGTAAGGATAGTTGTTAATGAAACTCATATTTGGAAAGCCGTACACAATTATTGGTACAAGAAACTGACGTGTACTCACCTCCATCTGGCTCATGTTATCAATGTCTTCTTTCAACACCCTGAAATGGTACCGTTGTTTTTGACAGAAGGTAAAAGGTTTTTATTGCCTAAGGGGAAAATTTCAAATGACCCATCCAAGTACAGACCAATAACCTGCCTGCATACTGTCTACAAAATAATGACTTCTTGTGTAACACGACTAATAAACGCTCATTTAAGTAAGCAGAACATATTAACTGAAGAACAGAAGGGTTGCAGAAAGGGCATGGAAGGATGCAAGGAGCAAGTGATAGTTGATTCTGTTATTCTCAAAGAAGCTCACCAGAGAAATAGAAATATTTTCTGTTGTTATATTGAATATCAGAAGACCTTTAATGCGGTACCTCATATGTGGTTAATAGATATCCTTAAGATATATAAGATTCACCCCGCTTTGATTGGATTCCTACAACATGTGATGAAATAGTGGAGAACATTTATTCATAATTATGTTGGTAATAGAAATGAAATAAGTTCTGAAATTAATATACAACGGATTTTTCAGGGCGATTCTTTGAGTCCACTTTGGTTTTGCTTGGCATTAAATCGCTTGTTCCGTTTACTGAATCGTACCAACATCGGATATCGCATAGGTAATAACAGAAATGGCCATCGGGTATCCCATTTGGTGTACATGGATGACTTCAAACTATATGCTTCATCCTCAATTAAGCTTCAACAAATAATACAAATGGTGGAACAGTTTTCAGTGGATATTAATATGAAATTTGGCTTGAAAAAATGCACAATCTTTAGTAGCCGTAAAGGTAAAGATTTAGTCAACCCTCAGGGAGTTGATACAGTGTAGGGTAAAATTGGGCTAATGACAGAATTTGAGTTTTACAAGTATCTAGGAATAAAGCAATCAAAAATGATAGCACATACTGAAATCAAGAGAACTCTTGCATCGGAATTTACCACCAGAATGGAAAGAATCTGTAGAACAGAACTGAATAGTAATAATTTGATAAAGGCCATAAACACATATATAATATCAATTTTAACTTATTAATTTGGGATAATATCTTGGTCGACCACTGATTTGGAAAATCTGCAGAGAAAATTGCGGGTAAAATTGAGAAACCATCGGAAACACCATGCAAAATCAAGTAATCTGAGAATGACACTTCCAAGAGATGAAGGCGGAAGAGGAATTATAGGTATAAAAAACCTACACAATAGGCAGATTGCTCAACTTCGTTCTTATTTTAATGAACGGATGAAGGAATCCTCACTGCACGCCAGCATTTGTAGTTCAGACAACAATTACACTCCATTATTAGAAGCTAGAAACTTAGACAGTGAAAAAATTTCAACAGAAGCAGACTAAATTTTGGAATGGAAGAGCATGGCATTGCACTGCACCATCATGACCTGAGCAACCCGAATATCAACAAGAAAGCGTGGAACGCATGGCTCAGGCGAGGGGAGTTTTTTCCTGAAACGGAAGGGTTTGTTATGGCCATCCAGGATCAGGTTATTCCCACTAGGAACTATAAGAAATATATTATGCAGGATCCTCATATAGAAAATGAAAAGTACAGGAAATGTGGAACTGCTTCTGAAACAATTCAACATATAACCGGAGCTTGTAATATGTTGGCACAAACTAATTATTTACATCGCCATAACCTTGTGGCTAACATAATTCACCAAGCATTAGCTTTAAAGTATTGTCTTATAGAAAATAGCACACTTTATTACAAATATGAGCCGGCTAACGTTTTAGAATCAACGAACTTCAAATTATATTATGACAGGTTAATAATCACCGACCGTACAATTCATAACAACAGACCAGACATAGTGCTAAAAGATCAAGTAACAAAGACAACCTATTTGATAGACATAGCTGTGCCAAACACTCACAACCTTCAGAAAACAATTAAGGAAAAATATAGTGACCTTAAAACAGAAATACATATGGAAAATGGAGAGAGTTTACATAGTACCGGTAGTAATGTCCTCTACAGGAGTCATCCCTATCTCCCTCCACAACAGCATTAGCATGTTAAAATTGCGTGAGACCATTTATGTACAATTTCAGAAAATTGTTTCGCTCAAATCATCAAGAATAGAAAATTTTTGGATCATCCATAGTGAGTAAACAGAAACAGAATCCTAAACAGAATAAAATAATAATAATTTTAAAAACTGGGTGAATAATCCCCGAGAAGAAATTGTACAATAATAGTAATAATAAAAAAATGTCATGCTATGTTTAGAGTCATCTGTAAAGGTGATATGAATGCAACACCTTTACATTTATCAGATTTCAGCTATATCCTTTAATATAAATCCGTAGATGATCAAAAAACAGACTGGGCTCTAATGACCTCGATGTTGACGAGCCCTGAAGCCCCCCCCCCCCCCACACACACACACACCAAAAAAAACATACTGGAGATAAAAGACGCTGCATTGGACTTACGCTAACTACCTGAAAAATAACAATATGGACCAAGAGGCAACACATTTGTGGGTCCAAAAAAGGAAACCTATTTTGAGAAACTACAGGATTCATGATGGCTTCCCAGGGTAGCGTAATATCAACCAAGAATTATCGAAAATTTGTCCAAAATGAAAGAATCGATGATAAGAACAGAAAATGTTCAGAGACTATTGAGCACATCACAGGTATATGTCGGCTTCTTGCAAACAAAGATTACACCAAAAGACACAACAATGTAGCGAAAATTCTTCACCAACACCTTTCAGAAAACATAGCAGACACTCCCAGCTACAAATACAAACCTCCACCTGTCTGTGAAAACAAAAATTAGAACGGACATAACCATTCTACAAAACCGCCCTGACATCATGCTCCTAGACCGAAATAAGAAGGAAATTTATTTAATTTATGTTGCCATCCCACTGACTCACAATATTGACAGAACTTGCAGTTTACAAATTAGCAAAAACAAGGACATGGCTGACCAGCTCAAGAAACTCTGGAAAGAGGAAAAAGGTTTTGTTGGATCTATAGTGATTTCGGCCACAGGAATTATACCAAAATCCATTAAACGTCATTTGGAAATATTAGGAGCAGCAAGGACATTGACCAATATGCAGAAATCCGTTATCCGTGACACTTGCCACATAGTTCGAAAGTTTCTAGGAGAAGAGCTTGATTGAACTTGACAATGTCCGTTCATCAAAAGCGTAAAAGATGCAAGCTGTGGAAGACATTCATCGTCATAATAGCAAAAGAAAGTTATTTACTTCGGAAAACATTCAGCACACTCATGGAAAGTAACAAGGCTAACTAATAAAATCTATGACGACATGATGTGACAGAAATATGACTTATTTTCGCTCCTACATGGGAACATGAACATAGTGCTGCGATATTTCACTGTATCTGTCTCTGCCCGTGCAGTAGGTAAAAAAATATTATTTTCGATATCCAAAATTGTATTTCAATATTACCACTTTTGTCCTCGCATTAAATACCACAGAATTTCATACATATTATAGTTTTAAATGGAAGACTGAAACGTTTCCGATTTCATGTGCATTAACGTTAAAATTATTTTAGAAAATCTGAAGCAGTGAATAGTGTCGTTGGCAGGGACGTCCAAAGTAAAATTTTTACAAGAAGTTATTTCTAAGGTTTTTTTAATAAAGACTGCAATTTAAATTAATGCGTTATTTATGTAAAGGAATGTCTTTAATTGCAATTTCAAGAAGTTTTTTTTTAATTTCCGGATCCTGGATCCGCCCCAGTACATTGTAAAAACAGCCCTGACAATACCAACGACGACGTGGGAGTCCACCTGCCACCTGGCTGGCGACGGTTGAAAAAGATCTGAAGGAGAGGTTCTTTGACTCAAACCTGCTACTAAAACGTGCTGTCGGAAAAGAGGATAGGGAAGGCCGACGCAAAATAAATGGGATAAAGTCCAGAAAGAAGAAGTTAATTTAAGATTCAAAACTCTCGCAAACTTAGAGGAACCTCACTATTCGCCACTTTTCGCTTATGAGTTCTATAAAAACCTCGACTTAACGATAACACAGGCACACATCATAATAGCAAACTCAGAAAGTAGACCCTACTACCCTTATGTATTTTGGGGCGCTAAAACCGATAATGACTATAAAAAATTTAATTATCTAATTTTCCCTTAGCACCCCCCTACAGCCCCCACGGGTGTTGAGATTTCGTTTCTCATGAAGATTTAAAACATATGTATATTCTCAGATATTTTTGTGCGCTGATATCTAATATAATGAAAATTTATTTCAACTACCCAACTACCCAAATTTATTTTAGCACCCCCTTACAACCCCCATTGGCGGTTGAAATTTCGTTTCTTCTAAATATTTGAAATGTGTGCCTGCCTGTTAAAATGAGTGTCTGGTTTACCGACTGCTACACAAAAATATTCTCTCCATTGTTCCTAAAGCCGTTCATCTTCAAAACATTAAACTAATCGGTATACAAAAAGTTCAAACGTAAAAATTATATTCGTTTATAACCGTGTAATGACTTACTTGAAGCTAATGTTGGTAATGTAATTTCATTGGGACATGGAGAGTTCGTATTGATTTCACAGATCAATCTGTGAAAAGCGAAGAAAGGTAGATACTAGCGTAAAGTATTATTTATTGTGATTAATTAATTGTAAAATGAACTAAAGAACATGAATGAATACCCCCTCATAATAATAAAATTCTCTTTTTCTGTCTACAATGAGATTGAGTTGAGCTTAATATACCTTCCTTTCATACTAACAAGACACAATTTGTAAACTGCTCCAAGGTAAAGTGAAATGTACTGCTATAAAATGTATGTGGAAATTGCTCATTCAGTGAAAATGCAAATTGTATCTTTGTGTCACCGCCAAAGTTCACCTTTAAGGCCGTAATCTGTTTGCGCACTTCTCACTGCGTCCAGCCCACTCGTTTTCGCGGGGAGCTTCACACTTTATTCGAAGCAATGGGGCAGTTGGCACAACGGAGAGCTGCTATTTCAGCAGCAGTGGCGCCGCAGTCGCCACTGAGGCGAACTCGCCAACTCTACATCCCATCAGCCAACTTCTACATCACCACCGTGTTGTACATTGAAGAGCTTTGCATGTGTTGGAACGGAGAGCGAGCGAGCGAGCGCGGCTCCACTGAGCCAACTATCGAACGGTGAACCAGTCGAGTTACAACGTGAGAGAGAATATTGCGATTTAATATTCGTTTACACATTCACATCATGGTTCTACTAGATAAGAACATCCATTGTATCTAATACATAAAGATGAATTTTTATGTGTTTGTTTTATCCGATAAACAAATTTATTCCATCCTGACCCGGATTTTTCTCCGGTTTACATTCGGGAAGAGGCGAATTATGTAGTCATACGCAGTTGTAATGGTTTTTTATAATAGATTTTGTGTTTCACTATATAATGAATCTTCAACAAACGGTGCAAGTTTCTGAAACGCTCTAGATGTGGTCACCAATCTTTTGGACATTACAAATCACTAAATTCATTGTTTTAAATTATTCGGCCAGAAAGTGATATTGTTTAATAAATGAATACTCTTGTCCAACATTGGACACAGAAAATTCAACTTTCAAAACTCATAATGCATCTATT
Source organism: Laupala kohalensis (assembly GCA_002313205.1). Lineage (NCBI taxonomy): Eukaryota > Metazoa > Arthropoda > Insecta > Orthoptera > Trigonidiidae > Laupala > Laupala kohalensis. Next base: position 1,012,327 of record NNCF01126169.1, read on the forward strand.
TAAGAAACACATGAAAATTATTTGTATGTATTAACAGGGTTCGTATCAATATGCTCTAAAAATTCGGAAAATATTCTCTGAGATAATCAATATAGACTCTTAAAGTATGTGTTTCAAATGTCCAAAATATGCACTATATCTGCATTAGATTCACTAAAAAATTAGAAATATGCAAATAAAAACAAATTACATATGTATATAATTATTACCAGCAATGTGCAAGTGTAAATTGGTTGAATTTAATATTACCACCTACCTGGAACATACAGTATAAGCCATATTTGAAAAATAAACATGTAAATTCTGATTGATTACTGTAATATTAATAACAAATTACGAAGTTCAAACAAAAATCTTGAAAAAATTGCATTTATAAGCACTATTAAATCAATATCAAAAGGTTTTACGTGCCCAAAAATTCTAGAAATCGTTTTCTTCAGGTAATAGAAAATCAGGAAAACGATTTGCAAAACATGCAAAATTCAAGTTCTAATCTTAACAAAATTGTAATAAATAGTTACTTAATCAAATGTGTTTATTCGATTTATTCAAATCTTCCGAGGTTATATTTTCGAACTTTGTTCAAGATGAGGGTCTTAACACCTGATTGTACGACAATTCTATTTGACCTACTTTTTTCTTGTTTCTCAAATGTTTCGAAGATATTTAACAATCTAATATTTATGTAACAGGAAAGAAACTCGGTTCTTCAACAGAAGATCAAATATTGCAATTAATTCCCAGATTTCTCTGCGACTCCAACATTTTCTTGCGGATTACTAGACTTGACCGTTGACTACTGGTTAAAAAACCGCTGGTGTATACGATTCAGTATTCTATTTTTAAAGATTACGCATCACCCGCGAACTGAAATTTATATATTTCCGTTTAAGACATGTACGGGGTAATGCAGTTTAATGAGCGTTGGAAACGAGTGGTTAAGCACCATAGTGGAATAAGATAAGTTGTTCCCGCCCTGAGCATGCGCAGAGCAAGTCAATCATATTCAAGGTATTTTTCGGAGCGGGTGTATTTAGATATCACTTCAAGCAAACATAGTCAAACGTACCACATAAATCTGCACAACTTTTAACTCCCCTCTCTAAATACATATCGCGTTTCATTGGCTGCCCTACGTCCCCTTCCACCTCGATGAACAATGGCACACCTCGTCTTATTCCACTATGGAGTAGCACACGGGTGTTTATGTGGAGATACATATTTCTCGAACCACATGAAATTGAATGAAGGGATCGGGAAGATACTAATTAAAATCTCTTAAGTGTATATATCCTTTGAAGATTGGTCAAGAATAAATATTGAATATGCAATGTAAATTTTGAAAGAAAAAAAAACCTTTTTATTATAAATTGTAGAAATATTTGAATATTAGGCGCAAATTAATTTTTCAATGTCATGTTTCCCAAAAATTATATCTATATTCATTTAGGGATCAAAATTGTTTAGCTCCTCTTCTTAAATGATTCGTGAATTTATGAACTTTTAGAAGTTTTTATGTGGTGCAAAAGTGACCAAACATGAAAAAAAAAACCTTTAGAATCAAAACTTCTTAAAATGCTTAATTTATGTTAATGGAGATGATGTGTTAGTACCGAAATTTTTCTATTCCATAACAAATTTGAAACATAATTTTGCATAATCCTGATATCAAAATTGTGTTCAACAACATGAGAACAGTAGGTAATATTTTGTTTAGTAAGACCAAACAAAAAAACCAACAACAGATAAGTCTAGTCAGTGGTGTATGAAGTGCCATGTAATGAGTGCGGTAAGGTTTGTATTGGTGATACAGGACAATACTTCAAAAAAGACTGACACAACATAAAGATGACTAAAAGAAAAATGTTCTGTGAGAAACATGCATTGGCCCACTGGTCACCTCGTGTAATGTGATACGCACGCACGAGAGGTCCAAGGGAGGTCAGTCGAGCCGAGGCAGGACGCGCCGAGTCGTCCATTTAAGCGAAGTTTATCTCCCTGATTCTCATTGTTCCTTGTGCCAGTACTCGTGTTATGAACCCGAACCCTTGCCCCTGATTCTCCTTTACCCTCTTCGTGGTTTTAGCTCTAAGGCGAAAGACGGCTCTAGCAAAGGATGTAGAGACGAGATGCGGGCAACATTGTTATTAATCTACTAGCCGCTCTCTTGGTTCTGAATTTTCTGGTCTTGTTTGCCTCTCGGAGGTTTCTCTAGCTTACAAGTATAACATAACTATTCCATATAGTTTATGAAGTACATCCTTACGAATATAATAAATGTGGTTGTGTACGTACCTGATGGGGAGCAAGCACGCCTAAACTACTAAAGTAATCTCGATGAAATTTCAACCGAGAATCTCCTTAAAACCCGAAGATTTTGACAATATTTAAGTTGTTATAAATTTAACATCTCGTAAGTTATTAAACATTTTTATTGATATTGCAACCAAAGATTGCAATTTTGAGTATATTTATATTTACTTGATAACATTAACGGTGTATATATCAATTCTCACGCGCTGTAACGATTCGAGTTGTGACTTAAAATTACATTATTACTCATTATAAGATACGGCGAGGAACTGAAAAGCGATAAACCTTCCAGAGACATAGATACATACTTGTGGTGCAAATATTGCATTTATAATTTTACGAGAGTATTGTCTTATAAATATGTTTTATTTACACATTTGAAAATTATAGTCCTATGAAATATACACAAAAGGCAAAGAATAAATAAAGTGACAACTTCCTGCACAAGGGTGAACTGCTGACGAGTCACTGCAAACCATCACGTCCATGTTTCATGAATATTTTTTCTACGCATTTTTGTATACTATATATTGTTCTAACTTTCATAGACACAGATTTCGAAAGAAATGTTGTACGGAAACCACAAACTTTACGTGAGCACAGCTGAGGTGGTTTTGAATAATCTTCAAAATTCAAAAGAATGTATTAATTTTGATGATATCTTTATGAAGATTATACACCAAAATCAGAAATTGAAAAATTTGAAAACTTTTTGATGCATATAAAATATTAAAATAACAAATGTTAGTTCTGTTAGTACTTTACTTTTATATTTCGGTTTAAAAATATTGAATCGTTTTGTTTTTATGTTAGTACGTTGAAGGCTAACTGCCATGTTGGAATACAAGGATAGGTTTTATCATGAGTTGGCAATAAAAAAAACGATTGGTACTAACTGACGTTTTGGAACATTTATTGCTCCATCTTATAGTGTGGATGTTATACAAAGCATACAATAAAAACAATAGTATATATCAAATGTATGAAAAAAATTACCGAGTAACCCAAAGTATTGTTAATACGACATCCAGTGATTAAAGTCTCCCATTACAACCATATTATGTGTACAATTTAAAACATAACAAAAAGCAGCCATCTGGAGAATTGTGCTGCATGTCACTAACAGAATGACCAAACATACACTGAACAGATATGATGTCGTGAGCCAGGACAACGTAACTAAATCTAGCACAGATTTTGAGAACACGAATCAGAGTCGTCATGTCAACAGGATATGACGGATGTACAAAAACATAACAATGAACATTGCAAATACAATTCAATCATGAAAGTATACCAATTGTTTGTTTTGATTGCCAACTCGTGATAAATCTGTCCTTGTTTTTATTTCATGTGTTTACCTAATTTGAATTATTTACGTACTTATATTTTACTTTCTTTTGTTTCTGAACTTAATGAATATTTCTTTTTGATCGAGATCACTTCAAGAAAACAAGCTGTTTGCAAGAAACAGTCTTACGAGTTTTCCTTCTATAAAAACCTCCATACAACTTCCTTTGCCTACCTGCAAGACGCAAACCGTCATAGGAACAAGCAGAAATTTCTCAAAAAACATGTTTGAATCTGTTAACTACGCACTATTATTTTAAAATATAGTAGGAAAATTTATATTTAAATTGAACAAAACATTTCAATATTTTCTTCTTATAAGATATTGTCAGTAATCAAATAGATCATTATGTATAAATAAAATTATTATTTTATTAAGAATCGCAGAAGAGGCTATGCTTTTTTATTTTATGTTATTTTTTATTTTTACCGCAAATGTATATTATCCAAAAACGGTCATAATGAAGGTTCAGTAATTTAGACACACTATCTAGTGTCTTGACATACATGTGACAGAACAAAGGGTCAAACAATTAAATCCAAAATGTTTATGCTTCGATTGTATTATTTACGAATCAAAAATAATTATTAGTTTCTACGACACAATTTTAATTCTGATCAATGAATCTCACGTTAAAAAGTATATTTCATTTTGATTATTACAGTTTATTTTAAGTAGAACGTATGTTAAAATACATAATTTTATTAGATTTTGAAAATATTCCTCAATCTTATGGCCAATCATTTTTATATTTCTACGTCATGAATCCATTCACAGCCCTTAATCCCGTAATATAATCTTATTACAAAACGATATATCCTTGCAGACTTTCGCAAATTCAGCCGAATTTGACCTCCAGTTTCCTTTAAATTCCAGGAACTTCACTTCAGGAAATTGCAATCACGATTTTTATACAATTAACTGACAACCGAGTCCCAAATTACATTGTAATTTCCGTCTAACTTTCGACTAATATTAAATCCTTTTTCAAAATCGAATAGCGTTCATTTCTATCAGTAATCACTATACTACCAAAAGTATCATTTCTCTTGGCGTAATGACTGATCATTGTAAGTGTTACGAATTCTTTATTATCTCACCTCTTTATTTTTCGTAAACAGAAGTTATTTTATACCAAGCATATTTTAATCTACCTCCTTGCATTTCACAGCTTCGATTTTTCTACATGTAGTAAAGAATTAAAAGAGTTGTTAAACATGCAGGGTTTTTTTTTGTGTGTGTGTGAAATTGGTTAGGAACGACAGGAGAAATGGGGATAGTTACAAAAACGGTCATTACTACTATCGGAATTACATCACTAGAGCACCTACTTGAATGAAAAGTGATCACAAACTATAATTGTGATTCCGATAGTAATAGAAGACGTACAACTATTTATAATTTTTTTACAATTTTCCAAACACAAATTCTAAAAATAATTTTCTTGGAAAATTGGATGATTAGTAATAATTTCCTTCCGAAGTTAGCTCTGAAATGAGTATTCGAATAACTGTAATTAAGAATTTTTTAATTTATTGAACTATTTTAATAATTGAACTATTAAATAAATGACCGTATGAACGGTGATGGATGAGTGATTGGATTAGTGAGTTATTCATTCTTTTCTTATATCTCTTCCTTTTTATTTCTTAGACTTTTTTATCGCATAGATAATGTCATACATATTTATTTTACCATGTAAATGTATTCACAAAGAGGTTAAGTGTAAGATACGGGATTTGCGTCAACTTCGTCTCCAAATAAAGATGCTTATTATTATTATTACTATTATTATTATTATTCTCATTACATTTGTTTTGTTCAGTAAGATACGATGTTAATTAAGAAGTGTCAAGCGTTGTGAAACATTAAATAAATAAGACATACTCTTTGTAAATAATTCATTATTTCATATTTTCACTTATGCATTTTCATACAATAGATGTATGGCAGTCAAACAATCAATTTAGAACGAGTTAAATCATGTACCCAACAAGATTATAATTAGTCAAAATGATGTATGTGTCCATCAGTATTAGGGTTTTCCCAACGTGAAACAAACATGTTATGTCAATTAATTAAAGCTTCGCGTCATGTCACGAATGCTACGGTTGTTTTGACCCATTACCACTCCACTTTGTCGTATTTATCCTTTACTCGAATCATTACGTCCAAACATGTTTTCATAAAATTTTGACTTCACAGAGTAGGTATATCTGCGATCACCCGAAGCGAAATGCAAATAATTGCTCTTTAGATTTCCCTAGGGCGTCATAGAGAGGCGGTGGAAGGGTCAACTACGTGGCTGTTTGCCTTAACGTGGCTCTCAGGCCACAGTCGATGACTTTCAATTCTGTATTTGATGGTTATTCATTGAAAAGTACTACATAAATAGCAACGAGCCCACCATCATTGAACTGTTTAATATAGTGAATAAAAAATAATTTGTTCCAACTTTATTTTATATAGCTATATCCGTACTGCTATGTCTTCATCTTCAGTAGTTCTACAAGAATAATGAAATTTCGTATGTTATAATATTATTTCCTTAACATAAATTTTAGTATCCTCCATCTTGTTTTAGAGCACAATATTCATACAGGGATAAGGTTGTTTTTTTGTGCAAAAAAATTTATCTCAATATAAATATTAGTTTTTCAACTTCATTTCATTGCACATATTGTGTATTATTTTGATTTCTAGAAATTTGGAAAGTTTCATATTGTTGCCATTGCAGTGCCATATTTTACTATATAATGTCAATCAAGGCATCATTAAGTCTAGATTTGTAATTAAGTGGTTTGAAGGGTACAAATAGCTTTGGATAACTATATGCGTTGTCACATTTTATCTTCAATACGAAGTCCAAGTTCATGAAAATATTTAATTTCAAATTCAAATTCTACGTTTTACATCATTTCAAGTTTAAATGAAACAAATAAAATACGTTACATTACCATTTTGGTGCATAATTGCGAAAAATAACATTTTATGAAAGAAAACTAAAAAGATACATTTTTTGTTATTATCAATAAAACAGCGTCTCATTATTCTTAACATAATTACCTTAACGGTAATAAGGAACAAAATCTATGGTATCTGAATAATATTATACTAAAATTTAGTTATTATTACATAACAATAAATAAAATCTCAATCGAAATATCTTTACTTGCTTACAACGACATATGAATTTGAAAATATTTTTGTCACTTTTGTAACTATTCAAGTGACACACCTTACAGAAAATTAAAGGAGAATGGGGTTCTTTTTCATGAGCACTGCAGTAAGTTGTGAAGACGGCCCCTCTACTAGTAATATTTCTATATATAGAGAGAGATCATCTAAATTGGTTGAAAATAAATTAGGTTATTATGGTACTGTTCGCCAAAGATGGTTATTGAGAATATCAAGATATGTTTTATTGTATATTATATTATATACCACTAATATATGTTGCTGTACGTGACGATATAAATATCCCTGTTTGTCAAAGACAGCCAAGTTATCGAATAGTAATATTGATATAAATGGAGGGCATTTCTCCGTACTTACCAGCGACGTGGATGATGACAGAGTTGGTGAGTCCCCGAGGAGAAGCACAAGTGAAGACTCCAGAGTCTTGTGGTTTGCTGTAGTATATAGATAGACGATATTTCCATTCTCTCTCTTCAGCGGCTATTGCCCAACCTAAAAAAAGACAATTATCATCTTCTAATACTTGTTTGTCCGGAAAAACCGTCTCAGTAGAGAGAGCTATCAACCAACAGCATTTCAGTCCATTGCTGTAAAGAAGGTCAGAGCAGGATAACTAAAATTTAGGAAGTTCTAACAACTGACACGCGGTTTGTATCAGCCAGCAGAGCATCTCATAAACATAAAATTATTCCATGATAATTGGAAGCCATCTGTAGAAACTTTTAGTGCTTGGCTAGTGCTACACAAAAGTATACATCTGAACTTGATTGGAAAAAATGTTATACACAAAATACAAAAAATCTATAAAAAATATTAAAAAATAGAACTCACAAATCCTTCACATTAAGAAAGCACTTAAAATTACATTTACACATTTACCAATAGTGCTTTTTACCTACATAATTAGTGTCCTAATATTTTTTATTGGAATATTTTAAAAAGGTAATAAACAATTTCCGACTACCATGTAAGCTAGCAGTGCACCAAGAAAAAAAACACAATTCCTTCATGACTGCTTTGAAAATACCAAATCTTTTAGTGCTTGACCTCTACTACCCAGAAAATACTTATCTATTATAGTCATGTCAATTGTTATTAACCAATTTTTAGTAAGAAAAAAAGGTAATAAATACACAATTTTTCTACTGCATTTTATGTATTATAAAAAACAAGTAAATGGCATATACTAAAAGTGCTTATTACCTTCATAATAATCCACCTTCATCACGTTACACTAATGAAAATTTTAGTGCAATGATTTTCATAAAGTTATAATCGATTTTCGTCTTCTATTTGAGCTAGCAGTGCTCCAGGAACAATATTTCTTAAAAATTTCTCAAAATGTTTTAGTGCTTGACCTCTTCTACAATGTAAATACTAATTTAATATTGTCATTTATATTGTTAATAAATAATTCTTCGTAACAAAACAGAAAGGTAGTAAAATATTAATTTTCAAATGCATCTTATATGCTACAGAAAAAATGTAAATGTCATACACATAAAGTTCTCATTGTTTATATAAATAATACTCTAATAAATATTTTAGTTCAATAATTTTCAAAACGTTATAAACATTTACCGTCTACTATTTGAGCTAGCAGTGCACCGGGAAATAAACGATAAATTCTTCTAGATTGCTTTCAAATACACAAATGTTTTATCTTATTCATATAGTATTTTTTTAATATAGTATTTTCGTTGTAGACAGAAATTTCTATATTTTCCTAGCTGCGCGTTTGCTGTCCTCCTATGTATTTTATTATTATCATATGTTTCGTTTCAATTTTAAAATAATGAATTCTACGTCTGCTTGGTCCATTTACACTGCTAAACATTCTTAAAGCTTCTTGAAAGAGTAAACTAATGCTTAAATGTAGCAGATAGAAATTATTTTAAAGCGTCTATAAACTTTCAAGCGAAATACCGCTAATGCGGCGATTTAATGTATACTAATTGTACTTTCCGTACAGAAAATGTTAGCAAAATCGTTGGAGTCGTTTATGAGAAATTTGCAAAAGAGTACTATGACCTTAATGTGAAGTGCCCTTTTTTTTAAAGAAGAAGAAAAATTAAAGCACGTGCATCGCTAACAAGCAAGTTCTACCATAAATACCAAATGCGAATGATATTGGTTATCTGTTTACTCGGAATCGCTGCGCGCAGACGGTCAGACAGACAGACGGACGGACGGACGTTATGCCAAAAACCACTTTTTCGGAATCAGGGATCGCCAAAACGGATTTTTCCGTCCAATTCTCGCTTTCAAATTTTTTTCACGATTACAATACTTTCTATATACTACGTATATGAGAAAGTAAAAAAAGGGAAATTCCTTCACGACTGCTTTTAAAATAATGCTGGAACCTACTAGATACAATAACTTTGTATTTAATTGTGTATGAATTTTTATCCTCACTTTAAAAACCACGTTTAACGTCTAATCAATGTGTTTATCTTCGCAAATGTGAACAATAGTGTTGATTTGCAAAAAGTGATGTAAATAATGTTTCTGTTAATCAGCTTTTTTCCCTGCTATTGAAATCAATGAATGCTACGGAATGTCGATAGTAATGAAATAAAGTGGAGAAAATAATGAAATTGATATCTGGGACAATGTAGGATACTTAATTAAATATAATACTAATTGCGATGTTTTATTGGCTAATAATCTTAGATAATGTGTATGAGTACTCTTTAATTGTATTTTGAAGTCTAAATAAAAGTGATACATTCCATTTGTTATATTTTTTGAGAACTAAAAATAATTTTTTTGTAATATCACTATCCGAGCATATTATTTTATATGTTGCAAGATTACGTTGTATCTTGCACACGTACATTTCTAACAGATGTAATTTATTCATTGGTTTAAAATTATTGAAGTTATCATTAGAATTAACATTTAGTTTTTTTCATTCATTTTATATCAAATTCCTTTCTATATTGATTAATTTCCGATTGACGTCTAAAAATAGTATAAAATAGTTTAATATCATTTGAAATTACAATATTACCACATTAATTAATTCAAATGAGCATTGAGTTCTTTGCGCCACTGAATAAAATTAAAAAGTAATGAGAATATTTATAAGTAATTCCTGAATGCGTAGCTCGCGAAATTCATGCGATATCTTTCGATGATATTCAAATTCTGTGATTAAACGATACTGATTTTACAGTAAGAAGCGACTTATTACGGAGAAGTTTAATTTAAATTATGTTCCCTAGGATGGCGTTGTAAGACAATGAAACTTGAGATGTAATTTAAATTTAGAGAATAATAAAATTTATTGTAGTTAAGAATATTTTTGTTACGGAAGTCGAAGATGTGTATAATAAAAATTTACGAAATATTTCTTCAACAGCGGCGTAATAAAACATTTTATCTCGTTACAATTTAATAGGGGTATGGTCGCTAGTACTAGTCTTCTATTGGTCCACCAAATATGGAAGCAGTTCCAAGTTTGCCTACATTGGTCGAATGAAAATGAAAGCTTTTTCTCCGTCGCGATGCAAACCTAACAACTCTAAACTTCGAAGCACGCGGTATTATACAGACAATACAGAAAAAAATGAAAGGACAAATATAGTATATAAGATACCATGTGCTAATTGTGACCTTAACTACATTGGACAATCAAAAAGGAAAGTAGTTACCAGGATACGGTAACACAGAAATAATCCACAAAATAACAAAGAGGGTGGGATCAACAATCATATTAAAACAACAGGCCATGCGATGGATTTGAGAACACAACCATTGAGGGTTACAAACGAAATAAAAACAAAAGAATCATAGCTGAATCAATTAACATTAAAATGAACACAGTGATGAACACACAAATTGAATTTAATATATTTACTTCAAGTTATGATACAGCATTAAGCATGATAAAGAAACATAGAAAGACATAAATGTAACTATGGACCCTTGTTTCCCCCACCACGGCATACGTCATACCAGGAAGTGAACTGGTACCACAAACTCAGTTCACTCTGTAGAGGCTAGAGGCCAACAACAGAAATTAGACGATGAAAGTATGACTCGAAAATGTACAGGAACCAATCATATGTAATTTTGACAAGTTAAATAATTTTATCGCAATTATCACATGCATCATATGAGCGTGCAGCAAGATAATGTATGCAATGGTATTCACACAAAGGACTTGTGACTAAATCATCAAAAAGAAGCCTAAAACATCTGAAGATGGGGAAAACATCTCCCCGAAACGTTATGTAGATTAATGAACTATCAAGTGTTTTGTGCGTCCGATGTAAAGTGTTGTCTAAAATAAGAGTACTGTGAATCAAGATTAACAAAATCATTCTATTGGAAACTCTATCGCTCTTTATTTTTCTCGAAAACGCGAAGGTATTATTTCTTGTTTCGTTCAGATTCTTAGTCTATTATTTTGTGATATTAAATTATCAAGCATTTCATACTCACAAACTTTAATGGTATGCAACTACCCGTAGCACAGATGATAACAGGAAGTCACCATACAGAGTATCAATTCAAATGATGATTGGATTCGTCTCGGATCACCGCCTCCTAGAGAAACTGCCTAGAGAACTTCTCTAGAGTCCTTTTACGGGATTCCTGGCTACAGAACAATATACCGATGCTTGCCAATCAAAAATTCTTCCTCCATGTTATGCAAATTTGCGCTACTTTTTGCACAACCAAACCGAGGAGAATTAAAACTTTCTATCTCGCTAGTACTAAATATGTAGATGAACTGCACTGTTGGTAATTGTGTAAAGGTAATTGTAAGTGCTTTCTTAAAGTGACTTCCAATTGTAATGGAATAATTTTATATTTATGAGATGCTCTGCTACCTTAATATTATGTCAGCAAAAAACGTTATATGAATTAAAAGGACAATGCACTGAATTTTTTACCTTGTGCACTTAAAAAGCACTAAATAGGCACTAATTAATTATGATAAAAATATTGAATTCTGCTACAATTGCTTTGCTAGCTTAATGTATGTCAAATAAAGGAACTACCACTATGAACATATGGATACAGAAAAAAGATTCTAATAGTAGGCGGAAGAAATTATTGTAATGTCTATATGTTTAATAACTATAACTTTTATGACTTCACTTGTAATGGTTATGTATTGAAAAGTGATGAGTAATAAATGTTACAGACGCTGTTGTCATCAAAAACTAGTGACCAATTCAATGACAGATTGTTGCAGTCTTCTAATATCTTTCATCAGCCAACCAGATGGTGCTCGAATTTTGAGGTGAAAAAGTTTTACCTAATGAACTGTACATATGTTGCTAATTGCATCTACATTGGTGTATACAAGATTTTTAGGACATAGTATAGTTGATTGTCTAATAGTCCCTCACGTCAACATATTATATTTAAATATTAGAATTTAATGTATGCAATATGATGGGGACCTCGTCACTAAATAACAGTGATGTAGTTTATAATTCGTATAATCTCATAAAACACCATTAAAATATATTGTTATGGAATGATTTTTACATTGCAAAAAATTCAATATTCTGTAAAAACCTCGAGAGGGAAAAAGAAAAGGGATGATTCATAAATTATTTATATAAATTATTCTTAAGTATTGTTAGTATGGAAGTTAACTTATTCAACTAATATATGTGTTATGCTTCTAGCATATGATAATGGTTGGATGAAGATTTAAGACATTTTATGTCGAAGTTCTGAAGAAGGAAATATTATTTTCGAAACTTTGAATAAAACATAAAAAGATATAAACTATGTTATTTCCAGACGAAGAAAAAGATAACCTTATTCTTAAGTCAAAGCACACATTATAAAAATCTGTATGTCGCTTGTAGTACGTTATACCGCGGTGAGAGTTCCCCATAGTTGTTTATACTGCTCACGTATACGTTGTGGGTTTAACCTCATCGTTGACTGGAATACGGTACCAGATTGTTAATAAGGTTTTGGTCCTGATCGGCTCTATAGGACCAACGCACGCAGATTATACACCTCGCTTCGATCATTTGTATGCAAAGGAGTATCTGCTGAACATGGGATATGGATGATTACGTTGAAGGTGTAGTCAGGTCACTGAACATAATTTTCGTAATGAGTTTAAACTAAATGGTTTTGCCAGAACTGAAATAAGTCCGGTATTACAATGACAGCTAAATAAATTGCTTTTAGTGATCGTTTCTTTCTGAAATCAAACAATTAAATACCGTATTCCAAACATTTATTCAAAACATAAACACCCCATATTTTATTACGCAAAATATTTTATTGGAAATAGAATCCTAAGTACCCATGCACATATCATAGCACCTACATTGTCTTCTATTCTGTTTGACAAATGAAATTTATTCACTTTCTGACTAAAAATTCGGGCATTTTCATAAGTTGGTCAACATCTTATCACGGGCAACTTATAGAAACGCATGTACAGAATAACCTCTTGGATAATTTTCCATCCAAACAAGTTTTTGATATTTTGTGCTTTTCTCTAAATTAAACTGAGTTTTTTTAGCATGTTCTTTTTTGTTACAAGACGTCCACTTTCGGGGGAAGTTGATATAAAATGGCCCGGAAACCCTCTTTGATCATCTACTTGAGTGAGCCTAAAACGATGCGAGATGAGGTACAAAATAATTCTCATCCAACGTGTCCTTCAAATCCTAGAGATAATCAAAGGCAAACAATATCTTTGCTGGTATTTCAAATTTTAGAAATTTTGAAGGTTATTTCTATTGACACTCCAGGAACTGAAAACAATATGTGTGACACCAATTTTTCTTTCTCCACTATTATAGAAGATAAGACTAACAATTCCCGTAAGAACATAGAATATGAGCTAACCGATGCCTTATACCCATCGAATGATTTCGTCCAATATATCGAAGTAAGCAGAGGTAGGATCATCTAAGTCTCATATTCTTTCATCGGAAGAAAATGACCCGTTCATTTGCAACGCTTTGAATCTTTATAAAGTAATCATTATAGGGTATCTATTGTGTTTCATAGTCGACGAGCGAATCGATCTCGAAACGATTTCTAAGAACTCGAAGGGTTTGATTTGCTATTAGTTTTACAGATAATCTGTGGAGAAATACCGTTCCATGTTTATTACATGCACAAAGATCACATTTTTAGAACACATTATGTTGTTTCTTCCTTTCTTGCTCAACGATAAGGACAACTTATTAAAAGATTTTGAATTATATTTTGTATATCCTTGTATATAATAAATATTTGCAATTTCATTTACATGGTACAAGGAGATACCTTAGTTATGTAAACTCCTGCTGGTCAAAATTCTGGCAGACACGTTTTTTGTTTAAAGATAGTAAATGTCTATAAAAGTTGTTAAATTGTATACATTTATAAGAAAATCATGAGAGACTTAAATTACTTTTACTAGTACACCGCCATTTTCTGAGATGAAATACGAAGATATGAGAAACAAAAGTAATTTTTTTCTTAGACATATTTTATTCACTGATTTTACCACATATATATGATGGAATTTTATTTTTGTAATTTTACGTATTTTGTTCTCTTGTGCATTCAAATACCACTAGCAGACAGTGAACCACCTTCTAATGTTTGCAAATACAGGAAAAGTTGAAAGAATAACAAAAATTCCCAAACCTTTTTCGTTTCCCTTGCAAATCAAATTGAAAGTTCTGTGGAATAAATATTTAATGTGTAAATGTTTTAAAAATCGCAAACTTTTAATCACATATGAAAATCTGGTTAACATTCCGCATATTTGACAATAAGAACAAGTAAGACGAAAAAGGGCAAAAATGCTGTTCAAAATATGCCATTTCTCAATAATGATAACTGATTCCGAGATATATCATTGGATGTATTTTAGTCCGCTCTTATGTCATTCTTGTCAATGCTCTCTAGCGGCAAGATGGAAAGATAAGTAGTGAGATATAAGTGAGTAACACTACGTGGGAGATTATTTATGAACTAATTGTTTTTAGGGTGAAGTAATCTATTAAACCCGACGCCAATGAGACAGCCTGCTTATAATAGTCGTGTAGAATAGTAACAAGATGTAACCAATAAAATGATGTTGTCAAACGTTTTTATAGGTTGACAATTAGGGGGGGGGGGTAGCTGCACTAATTCCAGAAGGTATGCGTAGCACCAAAACAAAGGCTGCAACTTCGCGTGGAAACGAAAATAAAAAGCAGCCTTTCTGCAACCAAAGGTTAGATATTAAGTCCTGTATTCGCCGCAGGTGGCTTATCAATTACTGACCGTTCTATGGTCTATGCGTCACCATCCGAACGTAAACGTACTCAGATTCTGCTCACACTACTAAAACACCCACGTGTCTACTACTAGAAGAAGGCATTAGCGGCATTTCGAAATGGTGGCATTGTCTCCTCGACTTTCAAGTTGTCTGAAAGTTATTCCCTCATTACTGTTGTTTCTTCGCGAGTACTATACCTGCCGGGGAGCGGACAGAAAAGAGAATGACATCTGACAAAGCAACTGAAAAAAAAAATTAATCTTGTAATGATGATGTTTACAGACAAGGCGAAATTAATTAAACAGAGAGGAATTCAAGAAAAATGGTTCTGTAAGAGATACGTGTTAATGAATAAAAGTATTATGATTATTGTTATTATTATTATATAAGAAATATATAGTTAATCGTAAAATCTTAGTACCCGGAAACAAATGAACAATAGCTGGTACTTCAGGAAATAGTTACCATTTCAATGTATTTAGATACATTTGAATGTAAAGGATTTGTCATTGCAGCAAGGAAGGGTATATATCAGTCAATGTTTGAGAACGGTTTTTTATTACTTTTTTGAAATTTTTGGATGTACGTTTTGCATGTTTGTATCAAGAACAGTTGTTGCGAAAATTTTAAACGTGTTTTGAATGTTATATGTTATCGATTTAATCGTTATTGTTCTAATATTAGAAATCTTATGTTTGTTTACGTAAGCAATGAAAAAACCTCATCCAATGAGTACATCTAACAATAGTGTTGACAGTAAATATTTGCACGAAAGTTCAGAACTTGACGCGAGTGGTTTTGTAATATTCCACCTTAAAGAAATACGCAACTTTTACGTGATATCCTTGATGATCGCGTAGTCTTTAGTTTCAACAGAACTCACTCAATTCTTCTCGAGAGTTGGAATTGGTCTCTTTCGGAGAGTTCCGCACAAGTTTCTTCAGTTTTCAATACTTCTTTTCTTCAACACATCATCGAATATTGTTTCCCAATTAATAAAATGTAGGTAGTTCTCTACTCCATTTCTTATTCCAATAATACACAGGAGATTGTATTTTCAATATGTGTATCTGGATTTTCTTAGTTGGGATTACCATATTTAAGTGGAACTTCAATACTCAAAGCTATCAGAAAATATTTTCAATTGTGTTTTCTCAACAGAAAAAATTCGTTGGGTAGACATTATCGTGAATTTATTATTTTTAATTCAATTCGTGGGTTGCAATCTGGTAATCATAATTCTTCTTTATATAATATTTCCAAAATATCTCCTGCTATTTCTGGTATTGTCCTAACTGTGTGAACGAAATACGTTTTCTTTCAGTGGGAGTGAAATGAATAGGTTTTTTAAAATACATTTAAATCGAAGCCAAGCAGCGGGAAACGACAAAACAACGTGCTAAGCCCCATTGTCGTAAACGTCGCATATACGTACATTTTCGATTCGCCGTTTCCAAAACGCGGAAATGCAGCTAACCGGATATGGCCAATGCGGTGGCAAGGTTTTAAAAGTGCTTACAGCCCTATTCCAGAGGGTGAAAATGGGACAAATGCTTTTACTTCGTTACTCTCATATTGCACGCTTTTAGCGTTCCATTCAATTAAAAAATTAAAAAACTCGATATTTTGGTTGTGCCTTTTTTCTATGAATTGACAATTGCTGCCTCGCATTTTTAATGGCTAAATGAGGAATGAATTTTTGAGAAATGAATGAGGAATGAATTCCTAAATTCGCTAAATGAGGAATGAATTCCTAAAACATTACAACTCTAGCTTTCCCATAAAACGCAAGTTAATTAACACAAAGAAATACAATAGGTGGATAACCCAAGGGATAAGGATTTCTTCAAAAAACAAACGCCGTTTATATTATCTTTCAATACGCCCGAATTCCATAATTATTTTCGTAAATATAAGACTATTCTTCGAAAAGTAGTCTATGCAGTTAAAGTAATGGAAAACGTCAGGCATATACTAAAATCGAACAACCGGATGAAATCCATATGGAATATTGTTAACAATTACACATCAACTTCTGAAAACCGCGAAGAAAATGTTTGTTTACTACACGATGGCAAAATCGTATCAAATCCTCAGGACATCGCAAGTATGTTAATTCTTACTCTCAGAAATTGGTAAAATAACGAACTCAATATATCCAAATCAATGTCCTCCAATTATATCCACCCACATACCCAATTCTATGTTCACTTCCGAAACTAACGCCAGTGAAGTCATGGGAATCATCAGCTCCTTAAAAAACAAATTTTCACGAGGCATAGATGATATACCTGAGTTTATTGTTAAATCTTCGTCCCACGCTATATTAAATCCACTCGTAAATATTTTTAATAGTTCTTTATCGGAAGGGGTGTTTCCCAATATATTTAAGAGAGCTAAAGTGAAACCTTTACACAAGAAAGGAAACAAACTTAATATTGGAAATTACCGACCAATATCTCTACTACCCACTTTCTCAAAAATCCTAGAAAAATTGTTCTATAAGCGTCTTCTAGATTTTTTATCAAAATATAACATTCTCTCTGACGATCAACACGGGTTTAGGAAATCCTTTTCCACTACAAGCGCCATATTTTCTTTCTTAAACTATGTTACCACATCTCTTAACCAGGGACAAAAACCTCAGGATGTTTTTCTTGACTTATCCAAACCATTTGATGTCATCGAACACAGAATTCTCCTTTCCAAATTGCATTTTTTGGCATTCGTGGACTTTCACATCAATGGTAAATTTCTTATTTAAAAGATAGATATCAACAGGTCGAAATATCCTATACTAAAAATAAAGTACTTGAGCGTTGTCTTTCAGAAACAAAGTCACTTACTTGCGGAGTACCCCAAGGATCAATTCTCGGCCCTATACTCTTTTTATTGTATGTGAACGACATGTCATTATCCACATCAGATTGCAAAATGTTTCTTTTTACTGATGACACTAATTTACTATGTAAACACGCCAATGCTCAAAAACTTTGTCTAACCTTTCGACTTGGTTCCATGCAAATCGTCTCATTGTAAAAACTGACAATACGGTGTCTATGTCATTTCACAATAGTGATACAAAATCTTTACCCCAGGTTTCTATTTCTTTAAACGGAACACAAATAAAAAGTGTTACGAATACAAAATTCTTAGGTCTCCATATTCAAGACATCAAATGGAATTGTCACGTTGACAATCTTAATTCCCAATCAAGCAATTTGTGTTACGCATTCCTAAACTTAGTTAACATAGTTATTCCACGTATTTCCCGTTGCGTGTATTTTGCAAACGTTTACTCCCATTTACGTTTCGGCAATACCTTCTGGGGTAAGTCCGGTCAGAGTATTCAAACTTTCAGAATTCAGAGGAGGATAGTTCGGATAATTTGTAAATCTCACTCCCGAAACTCTTGTAAACCTTTATTCAAGGAATTAAATATCTTTAAACTTCCCTGCATTTATTTTTATGAAACGGTCGTGTTTGTTAACACCGAATTACTGAAGTGCCACCCTTTCTTTATACGAAACAGTCTCGTTCACGAATACTATACACGCAATAGTAATAATATCCATCGCCCTAGAGTGTCAACCACTCTTTGCCAAAAAGAACCTTATCATTTTATATAATTCATCATTTTATATAATTTATCATTTTATATAATTTATCATTTTATATCATATAATATACATTAATTTTATCATTTTATATAATTCCCTGTCCAAGAATATAAAAGATATTATGAAATTGAATATCTTCAAATCCGCGGGTAAAATCTACCTGCTGTGCCAGTGCTTCTACACTGTAAAAGAA
>NNCF01126169.1:1062973-1082759 GCA_002313205.1 Laupala kohalensis
CATTCGGGAATCGTTCTATATAATTCCCTGCCCAAGAATATAAAAGATATTATGAAATTGAATATCTTCAAATCCGCGGTTAAAAACTACCTGCTGCGCCAGTGTTTCTAAGCTGTAAAATAATTTATTGATTTCAATAAAAGTTAAATTCGTCTTGTACTTTATCACGCCACTGATGTAGCACTTTTTAAATAACTTATAACAATTTCAAAAACTATTTTCTTGCATGATTGTGTTGTCTTATGGCTCATATTAATTTAGTTTTATGTGTACTCAACTTTGGCACGGTTGTGTACATAAATTCTGTATCTCCATTCTGGCCCGGGTTTTTCTCCGTTTTTCCTTCGGATAGAGGCCGATTTATTACACAGGTTCCCTAGGCTTTGTCTAGGGGCGTGTTTATTGTAACAATAAATCGTGAATTTAGTGTTTTTTTCAACTCTTATGATTTTTAAACACTATACTCAGATGTTTCTATAGTTCGATAATAACTTGTACATGTAATATTTTGCGTAAAATTATAAACATATTGACATTCTATTAGTATTATAACTGGCAGCTAACTTTTTATCTTATCTAGGAACTTTTGCTGAAATATTTTGAATCCGCTTCTGCCTTAGGACCCTTGATCGGAATTGATGGGATGGTCCCTTGCTTACGTCCGGAGAGTAAATTAGTTTATTGTCCTCCACGTGGTCATACGCAGTTTGTACTGTTTTTTGACAATA
This sequence comes from Laupala kohalensis, assembly GCA_002313205.1. Taxonomy (NCBI): domain Eukaryota; kingdom Metazoa; phylum Arthropoda; class Insecta; order Orthoptera; family Trigonidiidae; genus Laupala; species Laupala kohalensis. The sequence continues at coordinate 1,063,702 of NNCF01126169.1, forward strand.
AATTCAAGCATTGCAGATTTTCAATTAACTAAAAACCTCAAAGGTTTAATTGTTGATTGAGTATGGAAGTTCATAAACAAATGTACAAAATGTTATCAAATTTCAGAAATGTGAGGTTTTTGAATTAACGAAAATCATATATGTTGAACCAAAAGAGTCAACTAGTGGTAAAAATACTGATGTAAATATTTGGCAATTTATGTGTGTCAATCTGCAGATTTAAAGCGAGGATCTTGGATTTTATGTGTAACATGTCTTAGACATCTCTTACGATAGTTGTTCCTAATCGTATATTTTGTTGCCCAATACTCTGATGTTTCCCCAATCCATTACATGATTTAAATAAATTCTTTGTTTTAATATTACTTTTTGATTACTGCTATTAATATGACTAATGTGTTCCTTTAATCTGATCTAATCTACAGGCGTTATTAAAATATCGTCGCGGGAAATTCAGTCTGACCATCCCGTTCTTTCATTTGAGGTAAATAGCCAAGATTTGTATGTATGAGCGTTAAAAATAAAAAAATAAATAAAAGGTATCATTTTGGGAATGTTTCAAGGAGACTTAGCAATAGTATTTTATTTTCAATGTATTCTACTTGTACGATACAATATGGCGTCAGTGAAGGCAATCCCAATATTCTTTATTTTGTTCAAACGTTCTTACTCATTTGTTAATTTTTGTATTTGCGTAATAAAAATACAAAATTTAAAACCATTATAATAACAATTTGGACCAAATCTACCTTACGGTCCAACGCCGTAGAAAAATAACCTTATTCTTCGTATATCCTTCCGCGAGTGCTGCTACCTATACCATCGCCTCCATCTTCACACATACAACATATTTTCTTAAAACTAAATCGCCGGGTCTAACAAACCTAACATCATTGTTCATGGCTAACCTAACATCATTGTTCATTATAATTGTTCATGGCTCGCNGAGAAGAAAATAGTGCGGAACAATATTTTTTTATAACTACCGTAAATATGAAGAGCGAAGAATACGGCTTATATTTTCGGAACCGTAATAATATTTGTAGTATTATGACATTAATCATTTTTTCGAACCCTCTTTGGACCATATGCTATACTTTGGCCACCTATTTAATACCAACTCAAATAAGATAAATTAAGGAAATATGTACACAATTCGCCCTTCTTTCTTAGAATCTCAAAACACGGAGTGATTTGTGTATGAATATGAGTATTGTTGAACGGGATTGAAGATGATTTTTGATATTATCCAAATATTACAATCACTTTAAAGGAAAAATATATTTTTACAAAGAACAATTAGTTCGAGTTGAACATGCACTCATTCATTAACATTTAATCTTAAATTAGGGTGTGTCATTTTTAAGTTAACTTTACCAAACTTTAATCAGTTATGTAAAATTATTCAAACTAATTATTTAAAACACAAGTAATCAAATTATTTGAATCAATCATTATTCAAATTATTAGTGTTCGTTTAATCTTTATTAAGAACTTAAGACGCCCAACTGAAGCATTGTTGACCGTTTTTCTTCGCGGATGAGCATTTTGTAATATCGATAATTTGGATGATATCGATATACTTTTGCGCACAACTTTTTTCTTTCCTCACAACATTCGTTGAAAAAGAAAGAAAAAATAAATCATACTCATTTTTCCAATATTCAAGTGTTATCAAAATCATTTTTGATTTGTCTTTTTCTGAGAAGTATGAATTATCTCTTTCGTTAATTTCTTTTCTCATTTGGGTCGCGAATTCAATATGGCTACCATCAATGCCGTTAATGCAACTTGGAACTACTGTAGGCAGCAGCGAGTTGGTTGGTTAGATTCACGTGATGAGTAGTTCGAAACTCAGAGGAATGTGGTTCGAAGCAGCTTGACCCATCTCTTCCTAGAGTGTATATACTGCAGTTGGACTCATATTTGTTCACAATGCTTCTGATTCATCCAGCGTTATCAAAAATGTTTCGTAAATGATGCTTTGAGAATTTAGAAACATTATTTCAGATTTACACGAAATAAATTAACAACCGTATCCTTGAATAGTAAGGTAAGTACTACATAGTAAGGTTTTAGATTTTTTGATAACTTGTATGATTTGATACAATCCACAACATTCTTAATACTAACGTGGTTGGCACAAGTGAAATGAGTTACAATATTCTTTTTTTTGTGATCATTTAAGACCTTTTCAGGTATTAAAATTATATTCCTTCATTTTCTAGTCTCTATGCTGATTTCCAACTTAACGAAACTATTTCTAAAATCGTATGTAAAGGGCCATTTCATCTCCTTAATTTGAGAAAAAAAATATTTTGGTTTCTAAAACTAGTATCATTAGGTTATTCTTACATACCCACGAATTTGATTTTGTTGTAAATATTCAAAACTGTTCATGTTCTTCCATAACAATGTGTGTGCTAGTGTTGGAAAATATTGTTTCTGTGAATAAACTTAGGTCACTATATTGAAAAGTGGAGAAAATCTCAGTAAAAGTAATATATATGTCACCTAGTAGTTAGAATTACCATGTAAGCTATTTCCAATGATAACGTGTTCTGAGGGATGAAGATTAAGTATGTGTGATATTTGGATAATAGTATTATAAAATATTTTAAAGAAACACAATATTTAATACACAAATCATTTCTGTTTCCTTAGTAATATTTGACATATGGTGAAGATGATATGTTCATTTTAAGTTTGTTGGAATCTTTGCTCTAATTTAGGGCTCTATTAGTGTTATGTTAATTATTTATACAAGCAAATTTATATCTTAATGTCTCATTAATATTATGATCTGATAGTTTTTTTTTAATTTCCCCTACATTTTGGACTAATAGATATGTAATCACAAACAGATAAAGTCTAAGGAAAAACTTGTTTAGGATTATGATTCATACCATATAATTTAAAGTAATTTGTACTCTCTTGGTAAACTCATTTTCTAGAAATGCTAATCAAGACAAAGAGTACCGTTTGATATAAAAAATAGATATTAGGAGTTAGAGTTAGATTCAGTTTAGTATTGATACATAACATTTTCTTGGTAATTAAGATTTTTTAAAATATTTGTCTCAAAAGTTTCATCCAGAACACATGAAGTTGTTGTCAATCACAAATTCAATATTAATTAAAATATTTATATTATTGCAAAATTAAACATCTACTTTCATTAAATGTTTCATGTAGTTATAAGCTACTTGTAATTGCATCCCAATAACATTTTATGGAAATTAGTGATTTTGAGATGCACATCAACATAAAATGATATTGGATAATTCCATTTTTTTACTGTGAACATACACATAAATGTTATATTTTTAGCAAGAATTACTCTTTTAAGATTTCCTTAAATTAGTATACATAGATAGAAGATTATCACATTCTGGAAATATCACTGTCATTTTCCAAACAACGTCAATTTTATTCATAACTTAATTATGAATATATGTAATCATACTATTTTCTTATTTGCTTTCCAACAAGCAAAGATTTTAATGCTAAATCTAAAGAGTATTTTTTATAATGTAGGTAGTAATTCATTATCCATTTTAATCCATATTATTGTCTAAACTAAATGCATACACTCTTTTTGGTGTACAATTAATGCATCACAAATAATAGTATTGATTTGCTTGAAAGTTTTGCTTAGAGTAGTGTATCCTAAGTAGTGTTTATTTTTTTTTTAAAGTAATGTTATATGCATATTTTTAATCAAGAATGCTTTTATACTACAAAATTAATTAATTCAGCGAGTTAAGACATTTTGAGTTATGGAATTTATGTTTTCCTAAGATGGCAAAGTTTCAACTTTGACAATTTTCATAGTTTTCATTTTACATTCAGAAGAGTCTTATAAAGACTTACATTAATTTAAGACAAATCACATGATTTAAATGTAGTTGTATTGTCAGAAATCCCTTGATAATTTAGTTTCATAGATAATTCATTGATTTTAAAGGATATTGGAACAATTGAATATTGTAATTTTTTCAATGGTTTCAAATTTTTAATATCAATTATAGGAAATATAGTTTATAATCCGCGGAAACGTTACAGGGATATAAATAAAACATTTAAAAATAGTTTCTTATAGTTGATTTCTAAAACATATTTAAATATTTGCTCTCAAATAGTAATAGAAAATTATACAATTATTTTAAAAAACGACCTTATTTCTCAGCCTGATTTATGAACTATTAAACAGCGTTTCGACCCCCATTGTGGGCCATCATCAGGCAAGTAGTGAAAAACAACCATTGTCACGGCTTTACATTGGGAAAAGAGAAAAGAATTGTTTTTCATTACTTGCTTCATGGCCCACAGTGAGGTTCGAAACGTTGTCTTTGTTAGTTAACTTGTTAGCAGTCTGTGAAATAAGGTCATTTTATTCAATAATTATAATTCTACAGACGTAAATACAAACGATGTAACTTATATTCGGTTTTGTTCAATTTATCTATATTCCACGTGTTGAATATTTTTTTCTCAATCTTTTATGATAAAAAGTAAATTTGTTCAACCTCTCACAACTACCATATTAACCTTTTTCTTAAGGAAACGTCTTTAATAATAAAATAACTGAGCAATATAAATTGTATCTCAATTTAATATACACCTTAAGAGTATTTCCATGCTAACTTAATGGAGGATCAGGTAAGGTTCCTCTTCCTAGGAATCTGTTTATCTCTAATGGCTAATTAAATGAAACACTTTTTATCTTTCATTTATCTATTTTACTGTTTTAATAGGAATAACTACAGTTTTTCAAACTATCGGATTTCTTAAGAGCAATAAATAAACTTGCCGCTCAAGTGTGCCAGGAAATGAAATAATATATTTGCTAGATATCTAGACAATAAACATTAGATTAAAAATTCAACTACTTATTAGAAAATTTCTTAATTCATGGGAAAGAAGATAGACTTAGCACAAGATACACATTACAAAATGACACTACATCTATAATAAAATTAACCCTCAGTTAATTTTAAATAACGCTACAAAACTGTTTAGTGGTATTAGTTTTAGGAAAACGAGTATACCTAAATATTTAGAAAAAATGAAAAATTTCTGTGCCACAATCATCCTAGTGATTGGTACTCTCATATTATCATTAAATATAGTTTACATTTTCTTGTATGTATGAATGATCTAAAACTTTCAGGAGTGTGCTAACGATATTAATTATGTTCAGTTAATTGGTTCGCGCAGCCTCTTGTTTTTGTTATTGTAATGTAAGTGTTCTGCAGTAAACGTTTTTTGGCACGAACTATATTACTAAAGTGTAGCGTATTTTCGTTTATAATCATTACTACCTATCAATACATTAAAAGTACTTGGCATTGTGTAGCACGGAATACATTGATTTTTACATTTAATTAACCTACAAGTAATGTAGCATTTAAAGATAATTGTACAGAACAAACTAGTGGGTGTTCTGCCAGACGTAAATACATAAGTAAATGCTCAGAATAATTCCTCTAAAAGTGGTTTAATTAGATGTAGCTCACACACAATACGTATTTTATGACTACAAAAATTCCATTTCCATTTTTTCACAGAAACAAGTACTTATATTACTGATCAACTATCACACTTGTCACATTAATAAATTAGTTTCAAGCGTATTTAATGAAGTGAGTTCATTAATTCTCAACTATATGAGACACGAAACACAAAATCTCCTCAACCATGTCTTCCAAAACTCTCTCGAAAAAATCTCTCTAATCTTAAATAATACAAAATACTAAATATTGCTCCTAACGCGTATGGCTGTTTACGTCTACGAATAACATTGTTGTACACTTATTGATTTCATGAATATGCGAACTCCAACAATGTGTTCAACTTACTATTATCGCTTCTACATCACGCAGAAATACTTCTCTTGATCAAGTATTACTTTTTTTTAACAGTGCAATCGACCTTAAAACGTTTCGTCGCATTAATTAATTCCGGAGAATTGCCCAAGTTGTGGGCATTAGGGTTTTGTTGATTCATATTTCCATGAATTCTTCCAGGTGGCTGAGGCATTTGTTGCGATGATGATCCTGGACGTTTGGTCAAACATGGCGGTATATAGCTCGAGGAGGGTTTCTGGAAGATGAAACTCTGTATCGTTACGGGATCTTTAGACTTTATTACGCCTACGTCCGAACTAGAAGCTGCCGTGGAACTGCCAGGGTCTTCCAATTTAATAGTTTGACCCGAACAACCCTCAACTGGATCGCTTTCCGTTGTTTTAATTCGACGTCTTTTAGATGCACTTTCAGTGTCAGATTCCTTTGGTCGAGGTGCCGCGCCGTCTTGCCCCTCTATAGTCTTCATGCGACTTTTAAGTTTTGCAGGACACTTCTCGAATGTTACGAGGAATTCCTCCGTTAGTTCATCCAGAAGGGATAATGTTACAGACTTATCCAAATACGAGAACCAGTATTTACCTTCATTTGACTTCGGTATTTGCCAGTTAGACCATTTACATGCAAGATGGATACAGAAACATGCAACGACTGTTGGCTTGTATCGTAGACACATAGTAGTCAAATGCAAACTATTTGAGGCCATAAAGTACGATGCACGAGCCAATTCCTTGCTGGCTCCGACTAAGTCACAACAACGCACAACGTGAGTATGGGGATGATCTATTGCCACTTCAAATCCCAATGTTTGAAGGAGAACGTCTTCATTGAAAACCAAATCTTGGGCCTGCTCAAGGTAAGCAGCTGATTTGGTATCTATCGCGTGATCGCGATGCAAGCACGAGTTTACTACTCTGATTACATGTTCTAGTCGTCGCGGCTGCTCTTCTATTTTTGCTGCCAAAAATAATGAAGCAGCCGCGATGGCATTACGATGGAAATATGTGAAGGAATGGTAGACATAAAAGCGATGCATGTACACTATTGCAGTGTTGATACACAGCTGAGTCACGAGTAACCTTTGGCCCATTTCTTGTATGAAATTCGCCGCCTGCTGCCGGTACGACAATTCCTTGTCGGCATCGATACCACATTTTCTGCTTGGTGTATTTTCAAGTTGTTCTTTCGTAAAGTACCACCTTTCATTCGCTGCCATTTACGTGAACACGAACAACACACGCGGAACATTTGAAAACCCAGCGGATACCTAATTGGTTAGAAAATGTGTTATCGATACGTGCTCACTGAGTTGAAGTATCGATATTCGTACATTTTAGCAATTGTGTCAGATAGCAGCACCATCTTGAAGCTCTTCTAAATCCAAAGAACTTGCAGTAAAGTGTATATTTGAAGGCTTTGTTAACTACGAAGACAATACAGAATGTGTTGGTAAAATTCCGGGAATAATAACAGTGCGAAAATGTAGCTTCATTTCACAGTTTTCTGTATCGCGAAAACTTCTGAGCATTTTCACAGGCAGAAAGTTAGTTTGTAAGTGCATTTCGTTATTGTGTTGTAGATATATTGATTAACAATAGTTACACATTTCTTGATTATTGAAGAAACACTTCCATGAAGCTAGTACCACGATGAATATTACCAATAAGCATTGATTGTATTTGCATATAATACAAAAAAATTGAACTGTATGAATAAATTAATTGTTGTAATACTTATCATTAAAAATATCTCTGCGAAACTGAGATATCTGAATATAACTAAAAAAAACATTTTGTGAGAATATTTTGTAAATTCATAGAATTGAAGGAAGAAAGACGAATGATTTAAGGAGGACGCCTCAATTATTTCTAGTCAACATGAAATAATGATAATAAATTATATCAAAGTGTGATGGAAAATGTTCAAATTTGAGTCGCAAAGTTCTTCCTATACTTAATATTATTATCAAGAAACCAGAGGTGTAGAATTTTTAAGTATCTAAATTCAGACGAAGGAATAAATTATTCAATGTTTTTATTAAAGATCACTTGATTAGAAAAAAATTGATAATTTCATTAGAAATGTTTATATTTCCATACATAATAGCTCTGAAATTTTAGAGTTTTTTCGTTCACTGGTTGTCAAGGAATAGATTTGTACTAAAAAATGTAATTTTGAGAAACAGCCATTGAAATTTGTCCTACATATAAATATTAACGCTAGCAATTCTCATACAATTTAATTTTAAAACACGTAAAATTTTGTGGAAGCATAGACTAGCTATTTAAAACTTACATAATCTCAAAATAAAGAATTTTCAATCATAGCACAGGCATCCGCCCTTAAACTTTGTCAACCTCACCCTTCCTTATTTTGAGTGTCCATAAAATAAATTTGGCTCCCGCTCTCATCCTACTCTTCTAGTTCCCGACAGCCGCCACTGGTGGGTACATACACCTTATGATAATTTTTTTATCAACATTTCTGTGAATTACGTTTATTAATAAAATGAGTCTAATATAAATCTAATGAACGTAGAGGATCCAAACACACTTTCAATCCTGGAACTCGAACGTTTAGTTTTTCACTAATTATTAGTGGATATAATAAGAAACCCCATTCAAAAAATCTCCAACCACCCATAATATCCTACCCCTTGCATATTCACAATTATTTTCACGATTTTTTTCAGATTATTTAAGAATTAGTCACTAGAATTTCTGGAGTATCTGTGAACTATTTTTTTAGTTCATGCTGGGTAAAATTTCTGAGAGAACTGAGTATTTTATGTGAACACGTCAGATCGTTTGGGGTAATGGTCAAGAAGCAAGGTAACTCGTAGTTTGTTATTTTTTTAAATACAAGAAAATGTACACACGAGTCGTATATATCAATTTTATGATCAAACAACCGGAAGAAATTTAAATTTTGTACTATTTTTCGTTGCTTTTTATGGATATTAGGTAAAGGTAAATGAAACTTCCTTTCGAATGGATATCAAAATAAAATATTCCAATTTTTCTTGACCCAGTTTTGTCTCAACCAATTATTTTTATAAATTTTAGAGCTGAAAATTTATTTCGTAAGCAAGTTGAGAGCGTGTAAAAATGTTCTTGAATGCAAACTATCACACTATTTGCGCCGTAAAGAAATTGTTTCTCATAAAAAGTCTCCAGGTGGCCGCTTTTTACCTTTTACCGAATTTATTAAGTATCTAGAGTACTATAACAATAGAGTGATAAAGTATAAGAGATATTGACATCACTTACATCATCCGAAGTCATATGGAAAACAATATTTATTAGGATATTGAAACTCTTATTAAATTCTTTTATTAAAATCTGCCAATTCGTTCACATTAAAGAAAAATTAGCACATTAAAAACCTTTTAACCACGGATTTAAAAAGATTCAATTTACTTAATCTTTTATATTTTTGGGAAAGAGAATTATACACAATTGTTCCTGAATGACGGGCAAACACGCCTCTCTAATGATTTTTTTTCTGACTTCATCGACATTCAGGTAAGTAACATAAAATAACACGTTATAGACATAAACCTTCCATTAGAAGCACTCTATCCCTTGTGAAAATCGGAGTGAAATCCGTTCTATAGTTACGGAGAATATTGTGCAGAACCACCGATTAACTTTGTTTTATAATATGTATCGATTAAATGTTCGGAACCTGTAACTTTGTTCGACATAATTGAATTCTAATGTCAATAAAAAAGGAATGGGAAGAAACCAATATTTTCAAACATGTATATTTACGGAAAATAATCACAAATAAATTCGATTACAGCTAAAAATAATTAGTTTTATGTGAATTAAAAAGTTTTATCCCTTTAATGTTTTTCCTCTCATATATGACACACACATTCTTGGTTCACACTAAGCATATGAGTTTGTAGCATTCATGATAAAAAAAACAAATGTGATTATTGATATTTTATTGAAAATTTTCTCTCGATTATTGAATTAAATCTATGATTTGTAATTAATGTACGTAAAATAATAATAAAACAAGAAATGTAAAATGTACTTCTTAATCAATTCTAAATATTTGCACAAGCAGGTTACGTGTGGGTGGTCCCAGTACCAAATCAACTTAAAATCTAATGAAAAATAATCACAATCATGCGAATTGATTTGAAGAGAATCATTCATTAACATTGAGAATAATTCCATTCTGGTGAGAAAGGTGAGGGAAATTGGTTCCTTTAGGAATCAGGAACCTGATTAAGATAAATGTAAATTCCCGAATTTATATCAAAGTGAGCATGAATATCGATTTTTAAAATTCTCTAGAACTGATTTATGAAAATAAACCGGTTCCAACCATTGTCAGTATGAGCCCTCTTGCAAATATTGCCCTGCCTCTACCCTCTCATTGCCCAACTGCGGACGACTAATCCCTCGTGATCCCTGTGTTTGCAAAGGAACAGTGGCGGAGGCGTAGCGATGCGGGTTACCCGAGAGACGGGCGACCTCGAAGCTAACGAGGCTCGACGCCGGACTCCCTGCGCTAATTGTGGCAGTGTTGGCGTTAGCGGCGCGTGTTCTTTAGCCCAAGGCCATCCCTGCTGTTTCGACCGATGACGTTGTTCAAAGCGATGGGGTCAAAGACATCTGAGGGAAGTGTTCTAACATGCAATTCTTATACACCAGAGGTATCGGTTACAACTATGGAGAGCGTTGAAGGAGGTGGGCATTGCCCTCCCCCCTTTGGATCCGCCACTTCTTCTGCCCACCTCCTTCTATGCTGCCCCCCCCCATACACACACACAGAGGAATTTGACTTGACTTTGTAAAATACAAAAACGGGCGCTTCAAGTCGTTAAATACTTTTGTCATTTAATTTACAATATCTAGAACCCAGTTTCTAGTTAACATCAGGGAGATTTACATGTCACTACTTATCCTTTCCATTGACTTTCGTCCCGTATGGTAAAGGATTTTTATATGCAGCGCAATATTCTATATAAAAGTGCATTTCAAAAGAACCACACAAATGCAAGTACAAAACTAATAACAAAATTAATTCTTCCGCTGTCATAAATTTATTTTATTTCCGGGTGATTCCTCGGAAGACGAAACTATCGGTGAGGAGGAAGATCATTCGCTGGATGGAGACCTGGACCCCGTTACTCTCCCCTCCACTTCGATATAAAGCAGTTCATTTATTTCAAGAGGAAATTAATATATCTACTCATTTGCGACAACATACACAAAAGTTAGTAAGGGGCTTATATTTCGTACATATAAGTTATGGGTGTCATTCGTGGAATTTTTAACTCTGACGTTCATCTTTTGCATGGAAATTTCGGAAAACTACGCGCTCACATTACTCGCTTTTGCCGGTTGAAAAACAAACGCCATTGTGAGGTGAATTGGCTCGAAATACATTTCCGTCACTCGGATATATCTACGATACAATATATGCGAAAGCTATAATAAGGCGATAAGTGAAAGAATTCCCCCCCCCCCCCGTTGTGCGTCTTATGATCCCCTCCTCAGCAAGGTACCAAGCAAAATCTGACTTTAACTGCCCGCGATACGCAGCTATGGCCCTCCCTGGTCTACACCGTTTATCATTATTATGTACGTCTGTTCCTAGGATGTGGTCCATGAATGACTGGTGGTCGTCACGTTTTCGGCTGAGTTGGCAGTCGGCAAGTGTTAACTCCTACAACCACTAACTAACGCCTTGACTTATGTGTGTTAGGATGTAGAGATGATTAAATGAATGAACTCTTTTGACACGTAATGTGGAAACGTACAAGACGTATATGATATCTTGAGTTTCGGCGACAAATACAGCCTTAGATCACCATTTACGTTGTGGGATATGTGGTTGGGGGTGAGGAGGTTCAGTAATGTAGTAGAGTTTTCTTCTTGGGGCTTTAGGGCTCGTCAAGGTCATTAGAGCCCTGAAGATGACTTAAGGTGGAACCAGTTAGTCAAATCACTGAGATAATTAAATGTTTTCTTTATTTTTATTCTAATTGCTATAAAACAACGATATGATTAGTAATGATGAAAAAAAACACATTTAATTTCTATCTTTCAGATAATAATATAGTACAAATAATATTCAAGAACTCGCTTGACTCGTTCAAAATGCACAAGAGTATGTAAAAACATGGCGGCCGTGCGAAACGGTTTCGTGGTTTGTGCATCTCACCTCGGAAAAAGTGAAATATCTTTCTCAGATGTCCGGTGAGATAAAAGATAAAAGTAAAAAATACCACGGAACATTTGCCACAAATCAAAGTAAATTTCCACCACTTTCGTGATTTGAACGTCCTTTTTTGAAAATAAGTGTTTTCTCCATAAAACGCAATATATTTCACCATCAATCTAATTGCAATTATTTCATTTAATTGGCTCGTGAGATGTATTTAGTGTGATTTAAACTTGAAAAACATAAGTTAGTCTGTTTATTTATGCCGATATAAGATATTTTAGTGATTAATTCTACCTACGCTATTACTACCACAATAAAAGTCAAAACACTGGCGATCTAGGAGGGATGTATTTATTGTGACCTAAACTCGAGATATCGTATACTTATTGATGTACGTAATAAAGAATTCCGGCTGATTGAACGTACATTGTCTGCAAAGAAGCGCACTCGTACTATATTTTCAGACGATGTCGGTTTTCTCAGTAGTTACTCCGTAAATCAAATAAAACGTCAAATATCGTTCATGGGTGTCGTGTACGATGTGAATCAATTAATTGTGTGAACATCTCAAAAAGGTACTGATTATCCCAGACACTGCTTGCTATGAAACATTTTATTTCAAATGATTCATTTTAGGAATTTTTAACGATATTTTTCATCAGATCGCTTTTTCGTGTGGACATTTTCATTGCCTGATACTGTTTGATCATTTCAATGGCAGAATTAGTTTTCGCACACAAAACAAATTTGATTCTCCGAATGCAAATTCTCGTTTTGACGTGAACAAACAAAACCCGACATGGATATTGTCCATAAAAACTCAGATAAAAAAATTAAATGCATTTGTTAAATTTCTACTCAGAGAAGATTTATAAATGCATTATTGATCATTCAACAGACAGCCTACTGTATCCACCGTGATGAAAGAGGAATACTGTTCACAAGATTGGTTTACATAAATTTACGTATTATTTAAGTAGAACATAGATAACAGGCTTTTCTACTATTTTGTTTGCTGAAAGAAGATAGAGAGGAATCATCTAACACTTGGTTTGGATAAATTTTTGATCAAATGTATATTTTGGAAGAAATAAATAGTTCAGCACCTACTCCAGTAGACCTAGGGGCGCGGGTCGATTCCTCTTTGCTATACTCGCTAAAAAGATTGTCCTGGTCATCAGGTCAGTACACACATCACGTCGTTCAAGACGAATTTCGTCCTAAAATGTATTCTGTGGAATTAATTTGAATTGATCTTACAATTATGCATTTGGGAAGTGGAAAAGGGTGTCATTCTCCTTATCCCATTTCCTTCGGTTGACGATGAGCCGACACAAAATGTTTCTTTTTCTCGCATATGAAGTAGAGAAATATTACAGAAGTAAAAATTTCGAGCTCTTTATGAAAATGTGTCTTTTTGTGTCCATCATACTTCATGGGTTTTGAAATACCATCTTTGAACAAGGATGTTGACGAAACGGTTGATATTAAATCAAATACTGGTTTTAGTCTCACTGGTTTTAGCTGTCCTTAAGAGAAGTTTTATACATTAAGAGTCCTTCTTTAGATATTATAGATTATTAGACCAATAATTATTATTTTAAAAAATGTCCAAAAACCTCTAAGCATTTCCATTAAATTTCATGAGAATAAACGCAGATTGCAAAAATTATGTGTCTGCATAAATATTCGTTGCCTTTAATATTTAGCGCAAAAATAATGAAATAATTTCTTCCAGATTCGAACTCATTCATGATTTCAAGAGCGTTCTGATCAAAGTAAATTATAATAGCAAATGTTACAAACATGTCAAATAACAAGAACACGAGGAAACATAGAAGTTTTAAGTTGAGTTTTCAATTGCTTTAAATACCCGATATCAAAATTAGTACATTAATAAGTGAGTTATTAAGTTTACGGGCGTAGGTTAATAGAATTCTGGTAATAGTTAGACAAGGGATCTCAATAGAAAATGTCATCAACCGATACATTAATGTTATTTACAGAAGACGAATTCTACGTTATATAATTTGCATTGAATATTTTGATACCAAGTTTTAAACATTAAAAAAATAAGTAACATTACTGAGGTAAATGCTGTTGACGAAAGTTTTGACTATCTAATGTAAACGTAACCGTAATTCTCAATTTCAAAAATATTACACGATTTTATCAATACATTGTATGAGACTGTTTGATTGCCTGTTCAGTTCTGCATTTTCTATCGAGAACACCTCTCCAAACATACTGCGCCAACATGGATAACCAGGGGATTGATTTGAATTCGGATGTTTGAACTGGATATCAAGCCGTGCTCCTCACACAACTTGCCCTGTATATCAAATGAGATCACATGGTCCTGAACAGTTTGCTTTGAGGTATTTGGCCCAGGTTATTTCAAATCTGGATATTTACGTTTCAGATACTGAATAAATTTTTCAAACTTTCAAGCCTATTTCAACAAAGATAAATAGTTAAGAAGCATTTTTTTCTCAGTTACTAATGAACTATTCATAATAATAATGTTGTATCACATGGATATACATGACTTGGAAACATTTTGATTAGGGCATTAATAATACGTAATACGAGGGATTTCGACATTCATAATTTAAGACTTTCTGTTGTGATGACATACTATTGGTCAGGTCTGCAAATTCTAATAATCAACTCCCTCCTATCAGCTGTTCATTTTCAAGCCTTCAAACATTTCATGTTTTAAGTTCAACCATCTTCTTGATTAAATAATGAACGCGATATATACCCGTCTTTTGACAATTTTTATCTAACACGTTTTAAATATTGGTGACCGAATAGGTTAGCTCGTAAATATATTTCAGCAATTTGATAATTTACCTCAAACAAAAATGGAGTTGTGTGATTATAGTACCTTTTTTCATATATAATATTGAGTGTTTTGTTATTACATAGTCTTAATTACTCTATATGGAATATTATAGAGCAACAATAACATGGAAAGAAATGCACATGGTGAAATGTTTAACTAAAAGCTTATATTTGGGGAAGAATTAGTTATTAGCATTTCTCAACAAGTAACTAGAAGCAGTCATTTTATATTTTGAATATTATATACAATTTAAAATGTATAGTTTGTACCTGCAAGTGACTGGAGTGTCTGAATGTTTCAATTCGCTGCTTCGTGTTCTTTGTGTTGTAGTTTTAGTACAGGTCGCGAGTTTTCATCATTCTCAAAGTAATATTTGTTGTCTGGTCATCCGGTCAAAAGTCTTAATGATTTTATATCTTCCCATACTGGAATAGTATCCTAATAATGGAACACGTATCTAAAGGACCGAATATTTTTCATATCGAGAAATAACCTTCGAATAAACGTGAAAAATTGTATTTCGTGTTTTAGAAAAAAATGTTTTCATTTTTACAACAATTTCTTATTCTCTTCATTTCACTTCTGTTGCGTAGTGACGGTTCACTGTCGTTATATCAGGAACGAAAAATCATAGCATCTGCCTGTCAGGTTCTATTGTATAATGATATTAACTAATTAGATGTGCTAAAATAAATAAATAATTGAAAACGTACGACCTTATGATGAACGAATACCACATATTTTATGATATAAAATATTATCACAAAATATTGAATTCGTCGTCATGTGTTACAGATTATGAAGACATCAACAAGGAGTGAAAACGTTGTGTGTTTTTCTTTCTTTGGGGCTTAAGGGCTCGCCAACGTCAAGGTCATGAAACGTTGTGTACTTATACTACAAAATAAATAGTTTTCTTAAGCTTGAATAATATTTAGCAGTATAAATGGACAAAGCAGACGTAGAATACTCTTCGTAAACTGAAATGAAAGATATGATAATGATAAAATACATAAGAGGACAGAAAAAGCCCTGCAGATACGAATTACTTCAATTCTTGTCTACAACTAAATTAAATTTACATAACACTTTTACGACGTTTGTAGGACTGATATGTCGCTATATGTTTTGAAACAATAAACTGGATATTTATTTTACTTTCAAATTTCAAATAAAAGACAATAAGTTCATCTAGCGACATTGAGCATGAATAGAGCTCTAGAAGACGGCCAAAATATAGAAGACCACGCCAGAAATGACTCACTATATCATTTTTTCTCAC
The DNA here is from genome assembly GCA_002313205.1 of Laupala kohalensis. Taxonomy (NCBI): domain Eukaryota; kingdom Metazoa; phylum Arthropoda; class Insecta; order Orthoptera; family Trigonidiidae; genus Laupala; species Laupala kohalensis. The sequence continues at coordinate 1,079,888 of NNCF01126169.1, forward strand.
TCTATGCTGCAGACGGAGAAACGAATATGAGAAAGTATGTGCAATGGTTTTGCACCACTAGTTTCATATGGAGTGATGTTTTCAGTCAAGGAGGCTTTTGACCGAATCGGTAATGGTAACGTTTGATTCCACCCTTCACCTGAAGAAGGAAAATTTGAGACAAATGACGAAACATACGCGCTTTACCTGATAAAAACAGGTACCCGCAAAAGTCTTATAATATTTTTCGTTACAAACTATGAAATAAATATTATGAATGAGGCTATAAGAACCGGTAATCCACCAGTGTGCAATGTGTCAAATAATGAGGATGAGATTCTTGGTTGTTTCCGGAGAACTTAGTTAATTGCCCCCCACGTGACCATACGCAGTTTGAAACTGCATTTTTACAATAAAGTATGTTATTATTTATTTATTACTATGTAAAATGATTAATATTGGTGACGTAGATTCAAAACTGTTCGTAATTTTGTCTCTCAAAACCCGAAAACTGTTTCGAATGAACTTTTTGATGGCACTATACATTCAAAAATCCTTTTTCTACGATAACTATACTTTTCTTCCTGTTCGAATATTCGGAGTGTACCTCCGAACCTTTAATACGGGTCGGGAACTTGTGAATTCGTGTTTGAGAATGAATGGTGACGTTCCATTACAAAATGTAAATTTTGCTTCCATTTCTGCTTGATCCATAATCTCTTAGGCAAAGTTTATTCCGGAATAGCTTTGCGGAAAGAAGAATGTACTACAGTGACATTATCTGAATGTACTTCCACATTCAGGATAGAGAGGATGTAGAAGTTTTAGATAATGTTGGTGATTTGCATGTATTGATCTTATTCTCCTTGTTGATTAGTTCAAATACTTTCATTTTCCGATTCATAATGCATTAGTTAGTTGAATGATGGGTAGAGATTTTATTCAACAAATAATTGTTTCCATTGTATCGTATACTTTTAAAGTAAGCAAGTTGACTCAAAACCTACATTTGATTGTGAATTAAAATTGTAATGTGTATTCTCAACTTGTGGAATTATCAATTGAACAAGATTATTTATTGCTCAAGTTTTACATTTCAGTTTAGCGAGAGGAACAATTTACTTTAATTAAGGAACATGGATGTGACTTTTAATTCTAAATCATAAGTAGAAAACATAAATTTTTCACACACTGTTAAATATAATTGAATAGTTTATATTGGTTGAAAAACTGAATTATTTCATTCTTCAAGCGTTTCTTATTTAACCTTTTCAAACTCTAATTAATTACAAATAAGGGAAGCTTAATATAATATGCTAAGCTCTTAGTCGAAAATGATTGGATGATTTTCACACCAATCGAAATATAACCCCTTGGATAATGTACACTGGGATTCAATGCCACTCTACTTCATAATGTCTCAAGATTAGTTGGTTTCATACGACTTCAAATGAGTCCTCATCCCACTCATGGAAATACAAATTTGTAATTTCGACCACTTTATTGTCAACAAACAAAGGCAATTGTTTCTCTCCACTCTTATCGCTTTCACAGAAACGGGCTTGACAGAAAATGAAAAGTGGAATACACATCAATGTTTTTGGATTATTTCCTGAAGTGCAGCTAAAGAAAATACTCGTTCGGAGGATAAGTTTATGTGCACATGATAAATATGTGTCATATTCCTTGACGAAAAAATATATTTCAATAAATTGGAAAAGAAACGCTTTTTTTGTCAAAAGAAAGGATTACAATTCCTTAATAACATTCACCAGGGATGTCAAAAGAACGGGACGCGAGCAGAGTTGGGTTCCTCCGCGTGTCCAGAGATCTACATCACGGTAATGGCTTGTTATCGGATAGCAGGAAGGGGTTTGCAAATCGTTTCCTGGTTTCCGCGAAGTAGATCTAGCAGTATGTGGAAGCGTCCAAGAAAATCTCTGAGGGCAAAGCAATATATGTCAGTTTTGATTATGAACAAAATCAGTATAAAGCAATATAAAATCAGAACAGAAAATCATTGCAAAGAAAATTGTGTTATGCAATTTTTGGCGCACTTGGTAATCCTATTTAATACTATTCTTCTTAATTAGTTTCCGAATGTTTCACACATAGTAAACAAAATTCATTACATCTTCGTTCATCACACAGAGGACCTCAAATTTCCCCATGACCTATTCCGTCCCCCTATGTTACCGCATTTGCCAACCCTGGCTGAAGCCTGCTTTCGAGGTAGCGCACACGACGCGTGCTCTGTTGCCTGTACGTGTTCGCGTTGACATTCCTGACCTATACACACCAACACCACTAAATCAACATACATGAAAAAAAAGTATCAGTAGAAGGTTTATTTTAAAAAGAGGAATTCCCAATCTGAGATGAACTAAACCAACGGTACAAATAAAGAGTATTTATTTAAAAATACCATTCAGAAAAATTAAATTCATCACTTAATCAGAACAGTCAAGGATCTCATGAAAATATACTACACTTTTGTATGAATGTAATAGTATAGCACAATTAAGCCAAAAAAAACGACCAAACCCAAACAATCAAAGATAAAAATTTTAACCTACGCCAAATTGTTCTATACGTTCCTCTTGCTTAGTGCAAAAAATTTACACCAAATAGAGCGTGTTGTTTCGGGGCAAGGGGGTGGAAAAGGGGTGAAATTACCCTTTTCAACAGTTTTCCACAAATATCTCGAAAGTTATGAGCCTTAGCTAAAATTTTGTGATATGTTAATTAATGTAAAGTTTAAATAAAAATAGTTCTATACATTTTTTACGGCGATCAACGGACGCGGAGATATGAAAAGGATATGATTATTTCACCATTTCCTACAAATTTCTCGAAATCACTTGAAAATCGCAAGTTTAAATATATATATATA
>NNCF01126170.1:0-10850 GCA_002313205.1 Laupala kohalensis
TATGAATAGTACATGATGTTATAAAATGGAGTATTACGTAACTCACGTAGAATATTGTTCATATTGGTCAGTCAATTGTTACATTTTGATATAAAGTAGCGTCGTTCCTTGATGTAATTTCGAAATACTGTTATCTCGGGAAGAAAAAGGTCTAAGATGAAACAATAGGAAATTAATAACACACCTTTTAATGCTCTAACTTACAATACTTCATTTGTGTAATTTCTCACGTCCTGTTACGCAGAAAACGAACCAAAAATCTAGGGGACATTTGCATATTAATATGTGTAACGACCTAACCTCAAAACATAATAAGACTTGTAAAAAGTCTTGTTAGGTATGTGATGCGATAAGACTTACCAGCAAATTACAAGACTTATCCATTTAACATTATAGAATGATTTTGGTGTGTAATGGAGCATTCAAGATGTGGTCTAGAAAATATAAGGGCTGATAAATATGACTCTTTTCTCTGTTTGATAACTAAATACGTACTTTCATTATTTTGCTTGTTTTATTTATCGGCGTGGCATGTTCATCAACTCATCTTGTATTGGCTGATGCGAGTGACAGATCGTAACCTTCTGGTGGTACGTCGTTTCTCCGACAGATGTCTCTCCCAGCGCCGTTGACGGAGTACTTAGATGCTCATGTGTTGCTCGTCGGTTGTAAAGAGAATGTTTTAAGAACCACGAAAGCAGATTCTTAAGATTTACGTGGGACAAAGAGAAGTATTGGGACACCATGAGCGTTTAAAGAAATATGTTTATCCTAATTATACAGTTGCTTTTTAATGCATTACATTTATTTTCACTCCAGAAATAACTTTTCAAATTTTAAAAGTACATTTTAACCATAATCATTTTTTAAAAAATAGATGAATTTCTGAAACTATAGGTGACAATACGTTATTGCTATTTCGTTTACAAACCTTTGAGGAACATTGTGAAAATTTATGGGTAAATAAATAAATTTATTGTCAAACAAAACAGTACAAACTGCGTATGACCACGTGAAGGACAATAAACTAATTTACTCTCCGGAAGCAAGCAAGGGACGTATTCCATCAATTTCTATCAAGGGCCCTAAGGCAGAGGCGGATTCAAATATTTCAGCAAAAATTCCTAGATAAGATAAAAAGTTAGCTGCGAGTTATAATACTAATAGAATGTCAATATGTTTGTAATTTAACGCAAAAAATTTACATGTATAAGTTATTATCGAAGTATAGTTTATTCTGTGTTATTATTATGTGTTCCGGACTGTAATAATTCTAATCTGTCTAAATTTGTTTTATCGATAACATATTTTTGATATATTATTATACCGCAATTACGATTAATCGTGAGGTCAATGATCTTCCATGTTATACTGTTAAAAGCTTCATGTATTTTGTTCATCATGGACTCTTTAATATTTTAATATGGACCTTAGCTCTCATTTTGTAAGTTGTTGTTATACCCAGCTTTGTTACATCAATAAAATACAACCACTATCGATTGAATAATCTAGAGATTATTTGCAGATCTAATAGTATAACAGAAAACAAAAATGCGTTTTATGGTATGTATCAAGACGAAACTTTACCCCAACGTAAAGTAAACTTGATTTAAGGTTATGAATCGAATATTTTATCAAAATGTTTCGACCCTTTCTTGTTCTTTTGTTTCTCAACGGAGTGTAAATAGCTGAACATTAACTATCCACCAAAAACTTAGGTTTTTTTGTTCTTATTTTTGTAATGGAGCACATCTTTTCTAAGCGTTCGATTTTATCTGCGAGGGAGAGACATATGTTTTTAAAATTTGCTTAGAATCAATGAATTTTGTTCTTTATCTCCCTTTTGATCGTACGATGACTGGAAATCGCTAATGTGACTCAAATGTATTCAGCACGAAGCAATTGATTCAGAATGTACCAAGTCAAAGACCTTTAAATTATTATTAATCATGGAACTCACACACTATTCTATTTTCTTACAAATTCCATCCCAGTAGACATGTCGCTCAGGGGCTGCAACAGTGGCACAATTAAAAAAATTACGATTCTTTGACAAACTACAGGTCTCAATTAGAAGAAAAAATTGTTCTTTTCACCAGCAATGCTGGCACTTTTTTTTTTTCTTTGTTCAAGTATAGGAGTTATCGGCCATAGTAATCATAAATGAATTTTCTTGCATTTGGCCATAAAATAAGAACACATATGTTTATATCATCAGGGCTACAAAACAAAACAGACACATGGCATCCAAACAACATGTTATATGCACAGATATATTAAATTAGTACAATTAATAACCCTAAACATTACATACCTAAAACATGACTAACTACTCATCAACAAATGGTTTCACTGTACTCGTATTTGTATTTAAATGCATTAACTCTATATATTTAGAGTACCAACCCAACATGAACTAAACATATATACCATCCCTACATACATTATACATTAATTTTTCATGCATTTGCCACACATTATTTTTTTAGTGTGTGTGTGGGGCTCTACGGCTCGTCGACATCAAAGGTCATTGAAGCCCTAAAAACTTGTACAGGTAGGGAAAATGCAGTTACGCACTAGGGAGAGCCAACATGACTCTCCCCGGGTGTGGGACTCGTCAAATGATTCAACCCTACCCACTAAAAACCCTCCTGAATTACAATATATCGAGAGGAAAATGAGAGATACCCTAGCCCTAATAGCGTCGGGATCGAAAAGTACAAGAGGTGACCAAGGGAGGTCAGGAAAGAGAAAGGAAGGAGCTTAGTACAAGTAAGTGGAAGTAATGCCAGACTCAGCTCGGGGCCCCGTGTTTGCCAAACACGTACTTACTAGATGTAAGTCCCCCCGGGGGGGGCACACATGTAATTATTAAGAGAAACAAAATTAAAGAATCCAATTTAGATTAGATACTTAATTAAAATTAAATATATTCACAAAGTTAAATAGATGGCATACCACTAACTAAGCATTTATACCATCTCCTACATACAAAACAAAATTTACAACAGTAAATATTCCAAACTAAATGTGAAAAAGATTGCACCATAGAAATTTGACTATAAAAACCTACAATTTGTTATACATTTACCATACATACAATATAACAAATTACTTTTGTAATAACACTGACATCCTTCGATTACCAACTCCCACATCAGTACACAATTTATTACCATTTGTAATTCATTTAACTCGCATGACTTCTGAACAATCACAAAACAATTGTCTTAAAAAATATAAATAAATATACTCACAACTTTAATTGATAACCCACCACTGACTAAACATTAACTATATCGACCATATACAAACCATATACCATTTATCACAATTAATATTCTAATTACAACACATTACTTGTTAGACATTTAGAAATATTAAAACCATGGACATTGACTTAAAATTTAAATATAATACACTGTTTATTCATATTTAAATCATTTATAATTAATGTTTATGTATAACAAATTAGCATTAATTACACATTTTTGGTAATGTTACAATACATTGAGCTTAATTTGTCTATATCAGTTACGTGTTGCAATTAGATATATTAATCATTTCTATAATTCTCCCTTTTTTGACATTCTTTTCTCTATCCAGAATTGTGACATCGCCAAATTTAAATTTATGCTCCATCTCCTTGGCATGTACACGTAATGCACAATTAGGAATTTCCCTGTTACAATCTAACTTGTGTTGGTTGATCCTTTTGTGTAACATCTGGCCAGTCTCTCCAGTATAGGTTTTATTACACCCTTCACAAGGCACAGAATATACCACACCAGTTTGCTTTTCTTTATGAATTGACTGTTTAACATTAGTAAAAAGCTCCCTTCCAACCGTCCTCTTATTTTGGAAAGCAATTTTGAAATCTTTATGTTTAAAAATGTTGCTTAGTGGCTCTGAGAGACCCTTAACATATGACATAGATCTATACTTGATCTCTTCATTCCTAACCTCTTTGTTGTTCTTATTGAACCTGGAACTATATAAAATGCTATTGATTAAACCCACAGCAAAACAATTTTTGATCAACAGGTCTTTTATAATCAATAAATGCTTTCTGTGAAATTCAATGTCACTTAAATTTAAAGCTGTATAAAAAGGAAGCGTTGGCATGAAGGCTCTTGCCGGCCATGAACAATAGATATGAGAAAGAAGTGTAGAATATGCTTCAAAAGTTTGAAGTATTTTTTTTTCATTAGTTCGTGCTTAATTTTTATGCTCTGTAATTATAGCTTTATGACGACTTAATTCTGTCTCTTGTCTGTTATGATACGTGCAGAAATAGCGCTGTCCAAGGACATAATGACAACGTAACCAATCATTACTGTAGGACCGCTGGTGCTTTTTATTCGAGTGTGTCGTGTAATTTAGTCGAGAGAGAGTCATTTTACAGACGTCTATGAGCGATACTTTGCCACTGTGTTCGCTTGGGCAATTAGGTTCCAGAAACTGCATTCCACGTAGATTTCAATTGTGAATAGTTATCTGCAAAAGGGCAGTTCTTACCCAGTAGCGGGATATCAGGATAAATAATTAAATATACAAAAAATTCATATTACGGAGAACTGAATTTAAAAATTGTTAAATGCACGATTAATCCGTATGATTAAACGAATATTAAAATATTAAATTTAAAAATGTGATGATGGAAAAATTAATAATTACTTATTGCACATTTTACGTCGGATGACCCGGACATTCGATTTATCCCTTTAGTGCACTTTCCTCCCTTTTCTAAATGACGAATTTCCCTCGTATCACTTCACTTCACTACCACAATCTTCACATCTACTACACTAGCGCACCCTTTTCCTCCAGAACTTTCCTAACTCTGTGAATAGATGCAGAGCTCGAAATCTTTTCCACAATCGATGCAGAGAGGCATCAAATTCCAGTCTCTAATCCTTCTATTGAGAAATGAGAATTTTCCAACGTCGGATTTTTGTTTTCTAGTTGGAAATTTTAAAGTATTATCTTTTCTTCCTTTCCAATTTTCCCGTTATATATTTACACGCGGGTTCACTTCTATAAGCTGTGAATAAATTGACGGACCTACATGTTTCCTTCGATTTTCTAAAGATTCCAAAACTACGCAATCATTTAAATTCCATTTATAATTAATAAATTTGAGTGCTTCTTTCTGTATTCTTTTGAGGCCTTGAATGTTGATTGATCATACATTAATGAGCCATTATCCGTCTCACTACAGTTTTTCTCTTTACCAGGTTCTGATGATTCTTCGTCGATACAGATGACGAAATAGATGATCTCAAGTAGAGAAGATGTAAATCTAAGTTAGGGACGGAAGTTGTAGATTTATGAATAGAATTACCATATAAAAACTGAGAAAATTATATCGATTTTCCCCATTAAAGTTGAGATCGTGGGTCGTCGTCATTAACTAGTGTTACGAATGTTTTTATTTAGTTAATTAAAGGTTAAAGTTATGTACGGAATTTCTATTTCAATAATAGTACATTTATTGTTTTTTTAAAATAAATGTTTCGTTTACATTTAACCAAAATATTTTTATTGTTATGAACAGAGCAAATAATTTGGTTCTATTTATTTATACTTTATTTTATTCGCGGCTTCTTTTTTTTTCATTTGTTTTTGAGAACTAAATAATAAAATGATTAAAATTGTAATGTTTTTTCTTTCGATAAAAGTAAAAAGTAATATGGTGGTATGTCATGAAGCGTCATGAAGCATGTGCTGCAACATGTACGTGAGCGAACTCACAACAAAATCAAACGCAACGCTACATTTGGAAAATTCACTTTCCGTCCTCGACGATCGTTAATTCTTAAATTTATCGCATACTTTTTTTAAAAAAATTTTTAGTTGTAGTAGTATTAAGGATAGGAATATCATCCGTTGCATTCGTTTCATTTTCACCTGACCGAAATGGCGACGAACCCGGGACTCCTGCTTTGATCGCAGGGATGTTAACCACTACACCACCCGTTCGCCTTCGACAACTGCACACCATTTCCACCCAGACGTGCAAGTGGTTAACACCCCTGCGACCAAAGCAGGGGTCCCGGGTTCGATTCCCGGCTCGTCGCCATTTTCACCCGACCGAAAGTTGTCGTGTATCTTCTCCACGTGTAGAGAGGGTGCACGGAAGTAGTATATGTATAAGCTTCCGATGAAACACGTTAAACATGTGGACGCCGGAAGTGTACATAATTTTAAATAGAGAAGAGCACTAGACTATGAAAGCTTGAAAAGAAATTCATGCGCAAAGAGTGAAAGGAAAAATCAATTTTATTTTTTCCCTTGAAGCGAAATCAAACGTTTTAATTATGACGTAGTTTTACAGCTCTACTCTATTTGACTTCAACAAAGGAATGGTAATTTAACCCCATTCATTGTATTTGCATAGTATTAAAAAAATATACTCCCGTTTTACATCAAAGTGACAAGAACCTTTTTAAATCAACGATGTTGATAGATTACAAAAACGAATGAAATACTATTCCTATCTCTTTCATTCATCAAAATTTATTTTTGAAATATGGCGTTATTTGTGTCCGTCATAGGCGAGTGGGTTGATTAGATGTACGGATGTACTGCTTTTCTTTTTCCTAGTATTTTTGGGGAATAGAAGAGAGAGGATTTGGATTATAATTCAGGAAATACCACGTCTTGGATACCATATATCATGTCTTTGTCGGCATTTGCTTAGGTTTGTTGACTTCGTTTAATCAGAGATCCAACCATTTACCGCCCTTGTGCTTATCAACATCAATTTCACGGGTTTTTCCTTGCGGTCGAATCGCTGGACCGCACACAGAACTAGATAGCTTGGACTGATAGTATAATTGATGGCTAAGCGTAGAACTGAAAGAAATAGAATGTGATCGACTATATGCGGATTATTTTGTTAGTGCAACATTGTATTCTTCCGGATTGATATCCGGTCGAGAAAGTGGCAGGTCGAAAATGGTCCTGACTTTTCTTATACTGAAACATATTGACTATTAGTATGTCCTCTAAAAATATTAGCGACGTTAAACCGATTCTTTCCGCTCGGCGAAAAACCATTTTTGTAAGTCTTGTACTATAACCTTTATTAGCAAGAGGACAAGAAGCGACAGCCGAATGATACAAACTACTTCCAATGCAGTTATTTAGTTCATGGATGTTGAAATATTTTAAAGTATTTGTTTCTTCATTCATATCCAATTTCATGGAACAAAGTTTCTTCTTCAAAGCTAATCATTTGAAGCTAATGTATAAATGATCTGAAAACTAGAAAAGAATAAAAACTTTTAGGATTTCAGTGAATGTTAATATATATTAAGGATCTGCACAGTTGAAGAATGTTAACGATTTACAAAATGTGTACCGTTTTGCTTACCTCAATTATTTGTATTGCAGTAATATCTCACTGAAACTGTAAATGATATATTAAAACCGAAATTTGTTTCGATTTTTAATACCAAAAACAAAAAATAAAACTTTCACACATTTATGAGACTTTCATTGTAAAGATCTTAATTATAAAGCAGTAGAATTCGATTTTTTTATGATACCCATCAGTATTGGGGAAGGATATTGAGGTGAAATCACGGAACGCCATGCGAAACTTACGGCAGCAGTCGATGACCTTTTACTAGAAAAACAGTTTAAACGTGTGTTGGCAAGGGTTGACTTCCCACGTGGCTGTCCAAAGAGCGAGCGGAAAGTCGACGCCAAAAATTGGCAAAGTTCTCTATTATTTTTTTTCAGTGCCCTGCAATGTGCGATCTTCGCTAATATTTTGACATGACATACTAACAGTCGATGTGTTTCAGTATAGAAGACATCAGTAGCACTTTGGAGCTTGTGAGACGGAGATCCCTTGTTAGAATATAGATCGTGTTTGGAAGGATTGTTGTTCCGTATCTGCACAGTTGAAGATGCTACGTCGAGGTTTCTCTTTAAAGAGAAAATAATGTACGTTATTTTGATTGCCTCTCAAATAATATTAATTGTACTTTTCTGAATTTTATTTAAAGAGTTGACATTTCAGAAAGAAATTGTGCTTTAATTTTATATCTGGTGTTTTGTGATAGAAAACGATTGAGTCTGCGGTAGTCACCATAACTCTGTTTACATTTTTTAACTTAAACATTTAAAACTTTGATAACAAACCGAACACGCATCGTTAGTAGCGCCCCCTTGTTGGCTTAAAATTACAACGGTGGTGTACACGAAATGGTGTAAAGTTGTGGAAGGAGGCGAACGGGTGGTGTAGTGGTTAACACCCCTGCGATCAATGGAGAAGTCCCGGGTTCGATATTCGACGTCGCTATTTTTACGGAAAATGTTATCAGAATATTAGTTGTATTGAACTTTCCTCTAAAGAAGCATTTGAGTTGTGGATTTGACAATCCTGAATCCTACCTAATGCTATCTCCACAAAACACCTTGTTTGCACGTTAGTGTAGATGGGAAGCTAGTGGAGTGAAGATAGTGGGTTGTGAAGTGAAGTGATTTAGAAAAGGAAGGAAGGGAAATGAAGTGAAGTGAACTAAGGAGGTAATAATAAGTTTTTATCAAATTTTTAGTTGTTTCAGCGTAAAATGTTTTTATGTTTAATACTTTAATATTAGCTGAATCATATAGTTTAATGATTTATTTAACAATTGTTTATTTCAGTGCAAATGTATTTTTGTATTATATGTTCTTATATTCTGCCACGGGGTAAGATCTACCCATTTGCAGTAAATCAATATATTATTTTTATTGTTATCATTATTAAAGGCTGCTCTGATCGTCCTCAGAAAGTGATTTGCAGTTGCTGAGGAACCAAAAAGAGTTTGTTGTTCGACCCTCGCAAGCGGTAATTGTTTCCACTCTGTTATTCCACCTCGCTGGTAACGCAATTTCCGTTCGGGTAACTAGCCTTTTAATTTCCGTTCGGGTAACAAGCCGTCTCCAGAGAGAGACTTCCCTGAACAGCTGCTTGTGTCGCAGGGGAGACGTTCTTCAAGGGACTCGTAAAGCACGCGCTGAAGAAAGCAACAATGTTCTACGATCATTTTATGCGTCTATTCAGTTTATTACTTTGTCGGATATTACAGAGTATTCTCTCTCTCTTTCTCTCTTCGCCTAATATGCTAATATCGGGATGCTTTACGTCGAAGATATATAAAAACTTAAACTTTCATTGACATTACGGCATGAATTAAGAATACTTCGAGTTAAACTCTGAAAGATTGTAATGAGAAAGAATCTATTGTACTAAGTAAAATGGACGAAATTAATGTTAAATTAATCTCTGGTATCCAAGAACTTAAAAAATGAATGAAGTTAAACCCACTGAGTTGCATGATAGTGGAATATTTAGGTTTTAACTTTCCACCAAGTAAATTAATATCAATGATTTTTAATTTACTTTTAGATGTGAAGTAACTTATAATCTTGGACGCGATTAGTATTGGGAATTATCGAAGTACTGGTCAATATAAAATTTCTAAAACTGGTAAATTTTGTGCATTATCGCTGGTTGAGATTAATTAATCACTGATACACTCATCATTCGTAATATATATTTCATGAATGACCCCGAATGTAATTTATTCCTTTGTATGAAGACTGATAAGATAGAGAAATAATAAGTCAATACGTGGTCATTTAAAGTTTTACAAGTCTAAAGTATTTTAACATTCCGGATGTTCTAAAGAGTTGTTTTTGATTTAAAACGTTCCGTAACAAAAATTAAAAACATATATACTATTTTCAACTGTGAGAGAAAACGGAACAGTGTTCCAAATAGGACATATGCTCACATACTTCTTCCATTCATTTCCACCTCCTCCCACTAAATCCTTAATTGCATTTCTTCTCTTGTGCTCCTGCATTCTTTACAAATGTGTTTAATTCCGTTTTCTATTTTTATTTTTTTTTTATTTTTTTGTAGTGTTTGTAAGAGGGAAATGAAGCGAGCTGTTGAAGCTTATCTAGGATAGGAGGAGGGCCACTTAGCTAGGTATATACCAATAACTTGGCCCACAGGGAGGTGTTTGTGATAGTACGAGATGGATACAAGAAGAAGAGTTGGCTTTTCAATTGTCACAGTATCTGTATGATCTGGGATATTAAAGTGAAAAAGCTACAATTTTATATAGATAAAATAATATACAAAACTACAAGTCTACAATTTTATGCCAGTCCCTGAGTCACAAGGGGGGGGGTTACTTTTGTGCAAACAAAACAGAGATTCCGAAGCGTATGACATTTGCTCACTTTGTTGCGTCACCCGTCGCCCCAAAGCTCTTTCCCCCCCACCATCTGTCACCTTCGTTCTACGCTCACCTTGCAACCGCAGCGCGTAATGGAAGGTTCGACGCTCGGTCCTCGCTGCAATTGGCTGATGCAACGCAACGCCCTCTGCGCTGATGTAACTGAGTCCAGGGCTTACGCTGGCAAATGCAGCTTCTGTTGTGGTGACGGACGAGGATGTAATGAGAAGTGATCGTTGAAGTACGATGTATCTCGTTGATTCAAAACGGGGACGAGAGGAACTTTCATAAATTGTATTTGTTTCCGTTGGAACTAGACAAGAATAATTAGCATGATAAATTGAAAGGCGTTTCTATGTTGCTCATTGTTTTATTGGTATAAAGCTTTTTCGGCTGCATCGCAGCCATCGTCAGTAACATACACTGAAAATATAAATGTACATAAAACGACAATAATAAAAATAGAAACATAATATGAAAGTATACAATAATTGGGTGAAACAGTATCGAAAGAAGTGTATTTTTGGTTGTTGTTGAAATAAAGAAAGGAAAGAACAATGAAAAATGAATAAAAGAAAACAAATACAGAGTGAGCAAACCGAC
>NNCF01126170.1:16606-37958 GCA_002313205.1 Laupala kohalensis
AGAGAAACCTCAGCTGAAAACCTCACCTAGTTCGGCCGAGCAGTTTTGAACCTACGCAGTATAGTAAAAACTGAGAGAAGTGTGAGTAAAACATAATTTGATGATGTGTATTATACGTTCGTCGCCCTACCATTTTAATTCGCCACGTTTTTCTTGAGGTTTTCGCGCAGATGAGACAGAAAGGATCAGAATCGCCGACGAAACGATTGTTTAATTTCAAATTTCCATGAAACTTTTGTGAATAACATATATTGTATATATTACTCATTTCAGCGCAAGAATAATTCATTTTATGTACGAGTACTTTAAGTGTGTTGAATTATTATTTTACAAGTTTGTTTTGTAAGATAAATATTGTGATGACCCCAAAACGTGTGTGATATTAATCTATCTACATACTGTGGCTAGAGGATTCTAGTTTGTTTTTTCTCCATTGGAAGTTTCATTCTGCTGATAAACAAAGAATAAAATGATATGTCGACAGGTGACTGGACAAAAGAAAATAGTTACGATCTGGAAGAGAGACGTACAAGTGTGTGTGTGTGTGGGGGGGGGATAGTCTCTTTTTTATGTAAAAATAGGGTGAGGAGGATATTTAAAATTGTGAGTAACGTGAACCTTTTTTGGTCTCTATATTTTGATGCAGAAAATATTTTGTATATTTTGATGCAGATGATCTCGTGGAAATATTTGTCAATACGAGACCTTGCTCGTAATAATACTACTGGTTTCTTGAAACATAAGTCACAAAAATTTGACGAGGTAGTAGTTATATTGTAAATAACCTAACTTTCTCACAGTCAAAGTATTGAACATATTAAATAAATCTTCGTAATTATTATTAATCTATGTAATTTATTATTTAATTTAATGTCTCATCTTACGATGTGCCACCTAATCACATGATATGGTGAAACGAATTGGGGAGGAGTGATGTTGGGTTTCCGGAAATATTAATGTATCGTATTGATATTAGTCTGGAGTAAGTGAGAAATCCCAACTAGAACCTCCCCGATTGGGGCGAGTGGGAATTTTCTAATTTCATTTGTAAATGAGAAATGTAGTGTGCTATTGAATCTTATCTACATGAAGCGATAGGAGGTGGGTGGGTGGTAGGGGTTGGGCCGATTAGATGGGTTTCCCAGCAACTTGGACCACGTGGAGGGATTAGTACAGGAGTAGTTAGTAACAGTTCGTGGTACTAGAAGCAGTAGGAGGTGGATAAAAGATGGTGGGTTCGCTTTTCAGTAGTCACAGCTACATGAACCGGGACATTGAAGTGAAAAGCTACAATATTTTTCTCGCCACACCGGGAATCGAACCCGGAAGGATTTGGTGATGAGTAAGTACGCTAGCGCGTGAGCTACCGGAGTGGGAATTGAACCCGTCCTCTTTCACTCAGGAGTTCGTTGAGAACCACACATATAGTCTAGCTCCCCTCTGAAAAGATACCAAATTCGGGAGAACTGCCAATCTACTCAACGCACTCCCCCTGCGTCGTATACTACTCGACTTAGTGATTTTTCATTTAAACGTTGTATTCACTACCACCAAACTTGACGACATAACTCTATGAGAGTCTCTCCTTAAAATACTCGTTTTTTATCCTTTGTAGAGTAACACAAAATTAACATTCCTGTTTATAAAATAAGAACTCTCGATAACTTGAGTATATCTGCTATCAGAAAATATTACTCTTTCCTTTTGAGGAATGCATTCCGCTAGTTTTTTTCTTTTCTTTCTTAATTCTCTAAATATAATGCCCTCTTCTTCATTTTCGACTTAATGATTTTTCGTCTCCCGCCTCCAGAATGAAGATAAGGCTGCGAGAAACGCTCGCCTTTGCGGAATTAAGACGCGCTGCAGCAGGAAAGTTCCCGAGCGGAGGAGAAGAACAGAGTCTGGCAGGAGCGCTATTACACTCGTAATTTCCGACCTCGCTTCCTTCGCCCTCACTCCTCATTCTTGTCCCTTTCCTTCCTCTCCTTCCTTCGCTACGCGACGCCCCTAGTGGCGCTTTTCGAAAACGAAGGAGAAGAACGGAACTGGTGGCAGCGTTAGGTGCAGCGAGGGACTGAATGAGTGAATAGGAAAAATGGCAGTGGTTACAGGGGAAGGATGATGTGAATGGGGTAATAACATACTCATTACCTTGTTGTGGAAATGACAATAGTATTGACAGACGTGTTCACTTACTTAGCTCAGTTGTGCGTTTGTCGAAGAGAAAAGGACTGTTAGAACTTCCGTCTGGTGGTGTGAGTGGAAGAAAAGGATGTGAAGACGTGCACTAAAGGGCAAAAGAATTTGATTCCCATGTAGTATGAGATGTTTGTGATTTTAATGATAAACTATACGGATTGTTGAGTAATGGACTGAATATAATGAACGATAAGCTTCCAATCTCAATGGCGACATGTTGAGACAGCGAGGACACGTGATTTTGAAAACAAAACCCATCGTATTGCCACTTTTCGAGAAACTTGCGTGAAAATTGGTTTTCTCCCAATAAGGAAGAAAGAAACAAAAGTTAAAAGGAACAAGAATTTTATAAATTATGACATGTACTATTTATGTTGTTTCATCTACTATACTGTTATGACATTTGGATTGTAAAAAAACTGTTAACACTTATCATATTTCAGAAGAATTTTGTCCTGGGTATCCATATATCTATCTAATTTGAATTTCATTGAGTATCCGATTTTCTAAAAGTAGTAACATCCATATCTTAAAGTATGACTATTGTATTATTATTATATTCAAATTTTTATTCGAGTGACTATTAATTTTAGATGATTTAGTACATTACCTTTATTCTTTCATGATTTGTTTCGCGTTACTTCTTGTAGATTCTCTATGAATAGTCTCAAGTTTCTTTTTTGTTTGTTAGCCAATTTTAGATTGAAGGTCGACTTACAGGTTAATTTTAACCTCCTGTAGAATATATGTGTTTGTGTATTTATTATGCCTGCCAATAAATAAATATAAAATAAAAAAGTAGAAGAAAGAAATAGAGAGAGAAAGTTGAACAACCAGATATTAAAAATTATCTTGGTTAACAATGGTAAGATCTACGTAATAATGTTGCTTGATATCTCAACAATGCCAACTCAACCTAAACCGGGATGAAGCTGATGCAAGGAGACTGCTTGTGAATGAAGAGAGACTTCCCTTGTTCGCGTAGGTGAAGGTTGATAAGACTTTAATAAGAGAAAGTTTCTCAAACTCCGTCAAACGCAATTTAAAGTTTGCTCCTCAAGTTCTGCCATCGATTGACTGATCTTGTTTCAAAGAGAATACAAGGGGTTAAGAGCCGTCAATGACATGGCTTCTTGATTGCGTTATGCTCTCACAGAGTTTATATAAACTACGGCTCGTCTATCGCTACCTGACCGATCGGAGTTCCATTGTTACAATGCAGAGATGGAGTTTCAATAACCTGTGAACCATCCTTTCAGAGCTGTATAATAATGAACTACACACGTAAATTAAGTACAGAATATTGAAAATAATTTCTCAGTACTTCATAATATCGATAAGATAAACTTTTTTTCTGTTTATCTCCTTAAACATGAATTTTGAATGAAAAGACATGCACGAGTAACCTAAAAAAGATTTTTAATGTATTTTTTGAGAGAACGCGTCGATCGTTCAAAATGCCATTTTTTGCTCTATTTTTACTTTTCAACTATCAGCATCGAGAGTACCAATAAAATATCGTCGCTCGTTAGATATTTTTGACCTAAAATGTTTCTTTTAAAGACAGTAACATCAGAAAAGTAATGACACTACATTTAAAAGTCTAAAAATTCCCTAAAATGAACAATTTTTTCCATCATTTGGAGATTTCTGTAATTAACCGCCAAAAACTTCCCAATTTTCTGATGTTACTGTCTTATTCCGTTGATGATACATGATGAGAACTACCCACATTTTATACATCGTAATATTTTAGAAATGTAAAATAGTGAATCATGGTTTCTTTTCATATAAATAACATTATTATTCAATGGCTTATGCTCAGTGCCGTTCTGAGTATAGACATCTGCCAAAAATTTGTTTTTTTTGTCATTTCTGAACTTTCTGGATACTAGTGCTATGTCAATAGGAAATGCATGCGAACTTATCATTCAGAAGTAAAGAATGCATTCCGTCTTCTGAAAGACAATAATAATAATATAAAAAATAACTAATATAAATTTTAAATTAATTTTACAGTGAAAAGAAAATATTTTTCTTTGTTTTACCTCATTTCAAATATTTCGTTACTTTAATCAGTTAATCTCTTTCTCGTATTTTTTTTATCGTTGTTTCAAGAAATAAGTCAATTTTCCTTTGTGTTTTTTCCTTGTACATAATCCAGATTTACAGTAAATTGCTCGACAACAGTGTTCAAATCTTCTAACGGAGCTTCGTTCTCAACGAAGACACGTTTTTGAAGTCTTAGAAATAATTCTTTGCCAATTTTCCTGCTTCGACCTTCGAAAGAGACGACGAAAAACAAGCAGTCATCTTTTTGCTTCTGGAAATGGTAATCCTCCTGTGAAAGAAGATAGTCGGCTTGAAAAAACCTTCTTTTATGATTTTAACGAGATATCTTCTGAACATAAAAAACAGGAGAGAGATTGTCAAAAACTACTTACCTTATTTATTTATTTTTTTGTGGGGCTTTAGGGCTCGTCAACAGCGAGGTCATTAGAGCCCTTAAAACTTGTACAGGTAGGGAAAATGCAGTTACGCACTAGGGAGAGCCAACATGACTCTCCCCGCGTGTGGGACTCGCCGAATGACTCAACCATACCCACTAAAAACCCTCCTGTATTACAATATATCAAGAGGAAAATGAGAGATACCCTAGCCCTAATAGCGTCGGGATCGAAAAGAACAAGAGGTGACCAAGGGAGGTCAGGAAGGAGAATGGCACTTACCTTATTGACGGATGCACAGAGTGCAATGTCAATTTAAAGTTTCTGAATTATTACAGTCCTTTTATAACTCATTGGGTTGTTGGGTCTGGGAATGGTTCATCATGCATTTTCTATTTGTGTTATTACGTATGAAAGATTTAATATAAAAGTATTG
Organism: Laupala kohalensis; assembly: GCA_002313205.1. Lineage (NCBI taxonomy): Eukaryota > Metazoa > Arthropoda > Insecta > Orthoptera > Trigonidiidae > Laupala > Laupala kohalensis. The sequence goes on from NNCF01126170.1 coordinate 21,689, forward strand.
CATTTAATTTTTATAGGTGAAATTTTCTAGAAATATTTTACATTTCCTTCGAAGAATTGGTATTAGAAGAAATATTGACTAATTCTATTTTATTATTCAAACTAGAGAATTAAACTTGAGTATGATGTCTCACATTATATTGTGTAGAACCGCGCTGTATACGTGGACTCCCGCGATCGGAGTCAGTATATTCTTGTTTGTCCGGGACGAACCGCGTCTTGTCTATACGGAGTTCAGGTCTGTACGACTCTGGCATTGCCCTGAAGAAGGCCGAAGCAAGATGGCCGAAACGTTGGTACTCTGCCTACTGAGAGGCGGTCTGTCTCGGGACAAACAAGTATATACATTACAGCTCTGACTTTCGTTGTAAACGAATTTTACACGTTGAATAGTAAATCGGAAACAATAATAATACAATAGTTTCAAATGAATTTTTATTCTGGATTCGTAATAAATTAATCAACTTATTCCGGATGACGAAAATCTGCAAACTCACGCCTTTGATACCCGGAAATTTCTTTTAAATAATAATAAACATCATTGTCAAAAAAGGAGTTACAAACTGCGTATGACCAGGTGTAGAACAAAAAAACTAATTTACTCTCCGGAAGCAAGCAAGGGACCATCCCATCAATTCCGATCAACGGCCCTAAGATGGACGCGGATTTAACGTTTCAACATACTCCTAACGATAAAAAAAAATTGTTCGACACGTCTTATAGTATTAACGAATACCAACATATATTGTGTTTAATAAAACGATGTGGCAACTTAAATCCACCAAAGCTTCTTCGTAAATATTCAAAATACTGATCTGCATCTTTCCTCAAAGACGCATTAAAACCATCTTTTGATTTTGGTATAATAATAAACTTAAAAAACTTTTCACTCTTATTTATTTCAGTTCCGAACTGGTTACCTGCTTATTTATGTGACTTACTATTAGAGTTAATTCGATAATTCATATATAAATTCTTAAGTATCGGAAACAAAATTGAAACATTCAATCGGTTTCCGGTTTTAAAAGGAGTAAAATGGTAATAGATCGGGATTTTCTTTTTGTAAAGAGTAAATTAGTTTATTGTCCTCCACATGGCCTTACGCAGTTTGTACTGCTTTTTGACAATAATTTTATTATTATTATTATTATTTTCGTTTTTTGTCTTTGTTCGGGTGTCTGCCTCAATCAGGAAACTGATTTCATCGTGTCCATAAGGGTTAAGTGACTTGTTAAAAATCTCTCGTTGAAGGAAGAGAAGATATAATAGTGAACCGAAATTCCATAATTGCATTTCCACATATCGCTAATTGGGTGACTGATAGTTGCTCCTCGAGGTCAAAAATTTCAGAGTGTACCCCTAGTTAGTCAAAAGGGGCATTGACATTTGCGTCACAGCCCCTTTCCGAGGAGCAGCAATATAAAAATACAGAAAATACACAAGATTCATCCAATGAACAAAGTTTATATTTACAAAAAAGTTAAACAAATAAATCATACGTTTTTAAACGAATACATAGGATTTTTTTTTAAATTATGCATTTAAAATATGTTTAATTGAAGGGGAAGTGAAAATTCGGTATCTTTCGCGACTGGAACAACAATCTACCCTTTCTTGTACATGTACGAAAATTTAATTTTATTAAAATAATATTTAATGAATTTATTTAGTTAGTTACGCCTTAGTCCTACACGAACAAATAATAAATTCAGTGACTGCGAGACGCAAGTGGTAAGGGGGATTGGGATTTTTCTGGCTGCGAGGCACAACTAAATAAGATATTGAGTAACTTGTTGAAGATTGGAATTTATATATGTTTTTAGTATTTTTCTATTGGAATTTATATATGTTTTTAGTATTTTTAGTATTTTTCTCTAAATTCCGTTGTATGAATGCACTCTGCTTGAATCTCGTCGATGGCATGTCGACAGGGAATGTCAGTGGAATGTTCTGCCTTACAAGAATAAAGATGGCAGAGAGAATGCGCTGATTTGTTATCAATATCACTTTCCATTGACATTCGTGACATGGAATCTCTAGCTTTGTATCTCCTCGGTTGGAAATAACAGAATTGTAGATGTGCTGCATACCAACGACTGCAGATCGCAAATGCATTGTTCACTATTGAATATAAAAACATTCGGAATCAAACATTGCGAACTTGCAACAGAAACTTTGCCCTGAATTTATTTCTTCGAAATTCTTGTCTACGTTTCCCGTGATATGAAATACCTGATAAAAACAGTAAAATTGTTTTATTTTGTGTCTTGGAGTTGTTGAAATAACAAAACAGAATTAAGTTTAACCCAGTTTTTTATCGATTGACTACTTTGACTTAGTAAATAGCCTGTGGACACAGATTCAGTTAGGTCACATTCTCGCCATATCGTTGTAACCAATTGTAACCCCCGAAACGCAACGCAGCGACTCACATTCGCTAAGTTGCAGGTAAAGGTACCGCTGCCACCACCCCGTGTCCACGGGGAAAACCAAACACGCAATTAAACAATAATAATAAAATTTAATTGAATAAAAAGGTTGCTTGTTCTCTAGAACAAAGTTCAATTGAAATTCAAACAAAAATCAAGTGAAGTGATGAAATGGAAACAAATACCCAATATCATACTAATATCACTTTGATTATGAATTAAACTTCAAATATCATACAAAATACTAATGCTTTCGATAAAGCAATTAACTCAAGTCACCTCAGCGACTCTACAAAACCAACAACATGGTTTTTCAGAAACTCTCTGCGATCACCCTGGATCGGAATTTTTTCGGCATACGCCTGGACTCACCACTCTACCATGTGAGACCCCGAGGCATCCTGAAGCATCCTCTTATATAGTGACAAACAGTCACGTGATCTGCCCATGCGCCCTTTGTTCGTAGACGCTCAGGCCAGCAACGCATCCCCTTTGTTTACAAACATAGATTTACCGACGCTCAGGCGAGCGAAGAAACACTTTCACTTTCAAAACAAATGAACATGCGTCACCCGAAGGGTACAGAAGCGTCCCGTTCACTTTTCAAAATAGATCCGTTTCCGTAAAGCAATCACTTCTTGATGAGGAAAGTATTTTCAACTGAGGCAACATACATGTTAACATTGAAATTACAGTTGTTTTTTTTACTTAACACTGGAGTCGAAGTAGCACTACGTCACAATCGTGTAGTAGTACTGTTAAGTTGATTAAAAGATTGTTTAAACGAGTATTGCATTTGTTTTCTTAAATTTAAAATCATTGATTGATTTCACTTCTGTTTTTCTTTTTTATTTCTAACTGTATTAGTAATGTGATTTCTCCAGCTACTCTAGTCTCTGCATGTAAATCTGGCTCTGCGTCTATTAAGGTAAATTAGAACTCAAGACGTAGGTAGAATTAGATCACTAAATCATCTGAAACCGACATAAATAAACAGAGTAACATGTATTTATTATTAGTTCAACTTGAAAAACATACCTCTCCCGCCATTTAAATAGAATAATTGCAATTATAATTAATGTTGAAATACATTGCGTCCTATGGAGAAAATACTTATTTACAAAACAAGGCCAACTTTTAAATCACGAAAGTGATGGAATATTACATTGATTTGATGTAAATTTTCCGAAGTATTTTTACAACACTTTTATCTATAGATCACCGGACATCTGAGAAAGATATTTCACTTCTTCCNAGTTCCTGAAAATTGTTTTGTACTATTTAATTAACGCATAATTAGAAATTAAATCGTGTTTTCTATCATTATTATTCGTATTGTTGTGTTTTATGACAATAAGAATAAAAATAGAGGAAACAATTATATTTCTTTGTGATTTCACTAACGTGGAGTTCTGGTCCCACGTTAAAAGAAATTAATAACGCGACACCTTTTTCCTCCTTTATTATCCTCTCCTTCTCTACGTGGTTTCCCGTATCCTTTTTTTCCTCCGTCTGTGCTTTCATCGCATTCGCGGTTTCCTGAACCCACATAGAGGCATACGACGCCGGTGCTTTGAGGAATGAGGGTAATTAAAGCCGGGTGCCAGCGGCTACAGCTGCCACCAGAGAAACTCTGTGGCGGTGAAGGAAGGGAGGAGAGAGAGGAACTACTAGGGCAGCGCAGGAAACAACCCTGTGCTGTGTACGGCGGCGGCGGGAACTACAAGAATGATGTATCATTCCATCCCGGTCCAGGTTTTTACCGGCTTTCCTTCGGATAGAGGATTCATACCCCAGGTAATGGCTAAGAAGTCGAGGTATTGGACTTTAATAAATGAAAAAAAAATCACTAGACTCTTGCCTGGGAGCGGCATCGATTGAAATAATTATTAGCGAACTTAGTGTTATTTAATAGTTACGATTTATAAACAATACTTTCCGAAAAAAAAACTTTGACAATAATACGTACTAGTGAAATAACTTTTCTGTCTTTTATTAAATACAAATTTGTTGGTATTAAATAATATGATAACACGTACCGAACTAATTTTTATTCTTATCTTGGGAGTGTGTTGAAATGTTAAATCCGCCTCTGCCCTTGATCGGAAATGATGGAATACGCCCCTTTCTTTCATTCGGAGAGTAAATTACTTTATTGTCCTTCACGTGGTCATACGCAGTTTGCAACTGCGCTTTTGACACTAAAGTTAAATATTATTATTATCATCATCGTCATCTAGTTCATGTAGTTCTCTCAACTTGGGTTGGTTTTTCTCTCAGCAGTGGATTATTGAATCAAGTTCTGCTGGGAGGAAGAGTCTATTTCTGGTCCAAGAACTTTCTGGTGATGTGAGCTGAGAATAGAAGGATCTACTTATTATATTGGTGTTGATTTTGAGTTTTTAAATGAAATCGACCAAAGGATTGGGGTACTAGTCCTAGGGTAGATAAAATGATAGGCACTATGATCACTTCTTGAACATTCTATTAGTATTATATCTCGCAGCTAACTTTTTGTCTTATCTAGGAACTTATGCTGAATTTGTTTGAATCCGCCTCTGCCTTAGAACCCTTGATCGGAATTGATGGAATACGTCCCTTGCTTGCTTCCGGAGAGTATATTAGTTTATTGTCCTCCACGTGGTCATACATGGCAGTTTGTACTGTTTTTTGACAATAAATTTATTATTATTATCATTCCAGAGTTGTTTTACTTCAAAGGCTAGTTGTTGGTATTTTGATATTTTTTCGTTCTTTGTTTTCTCTAGATTGTTGTAATTTACGACAGCAAAATCGATGAGATACACTTTTGATTCTTTTCTTTTCCAAAGGATGACATCAGGTCTGTTGTGCTTCTGACCCAGTACAAAATATTTGCTTTCAAATCGTCTGGCAGGACTGGTTGAGGTTTATACTGATGGTCTGGTGGTATGAAATTCTTAATGAAGTTCAGTGATTTTGCAATTTCCAGGTGAATTATTCTTCCCTTGCCATACTATGAAGCCTTCTGTTTCTGGGAATAATTTGCCGTTCATTAACCATTTAACTGATTCTACTTTATTTATTTTGCTGTTGGTCAGTTGTTTGGGGTAGTTCCCGTGTATTGATTTATCTTGCCAGGTTGTCATTCTATTTGTTTGTATTGGTTGGTGTAGAGGCTCTATTCAGGTGACAGGGTGTATAATTTTTATCACTGGTTGTAATTTCTTGGTGTAGTGATGAGGTTTTGTTCCGTAAAAACGTACTGAGGATGTATTTTTGTCTTTCATGGAGGTCTTTGATTGGTATGATGCCTCTTCCGCCCTGGTTACGTGAGATGAACATTTGTTCTAATGCTGATTTAGGATGGTGTTTGTTGTTGCTTGTCATTGTGGTTCTGATTTTCCTCTCTAAATTTTCCAGATCTGTAGTTGACCATTTTACTACCCCAAAGGAGTAGAATAATATGAAGATGACTAATGAGTTTATTGCTTTCGTCAGGTTACGTGAATTTAAATGAGTTTTTGTTGTTATTTCCATCCTTCTCATGAATTCTTTAGTAATGTGTTCTTTGACTATTGTGTGTTCTGTTCTATTTGTTTGCGTCACACCCAAGTATTTTTTCAGTTCATTAGGTTCTAGTTGTTCTATATTTTGATCTTTTACTATACCGTACGGTGTTGTCTCTTTAACTTTACCACGAACAAGGTTTTGTAATTTACATTTTTATATAACAAATTCCATTCTGAAGTCATTGTTGAATTGTTCTATAATTTTCAAGATATTTTTCAGACTTTCTGCATGTATTGCGTAAATTTTGCTGTCATACATGTACATTAAGTGTGTGACACTGTATTTGACATTTCGGTTCTTGATATTGAATCCTAAACTCTTCCCTTGTTGTTTGAGAATAGTGAATAAAGGGTTTAAAGCTAAGCAAAAAATAATCCACTGATTGAATCTCCTAAAAATATTCATCTGTTGATGTGTATTAAAGGTCTTGCTGATTGATTTGGTTGCTTTCTCCGCTTCTACTTTTGTTTTGGAAAGGATGAGTCTGGTGCTGCATTTTTTCATAGTGTTTTCGAAAACCTTTGTTACCACTGGGTGGATTTTGTATAGGTGTAATGTGTAAAGGAGCCAACAGTGAGATATCGTAGCGTACGCCTTTCTGTAGTCTGTGTATGCCGTAGCTATATTTCGTTGTTTCTGGATTTATCACGACTTCATCTATTAAAAGTTTCCTCTTTAGATCCCATATTGCGTTGGGTCGGTTTCCTTTCTGTTCTTCTGCAACAATATTGTTATTTGCGCAGTTTTGTTGTATCTTCTTGCTAATTCTGGCTGTGATGAGTTTGTAGTGGTTGTTGAGACATGTGATTAGTCTGTATTTGGCGGGATTCTCTGTATCACTGTTTTTAGATTTGAGGTAGGTGTTTCCTGTATATAATTCTTCTGGTAATATTTCTGGGAGTTGTATTATGGAATTGATTATTTTAAGTAATACTGGGTGTAGTGTTGTGAACTTGTTTATCCAGTAGTTTTAGATTCTATCCGGTACGGGACATTTCCAGTTGTGGGTCTCCGAGATTATTTCTGCAAGTTCATTCGTTGATAAAACTGGGTTTTCCATCAGTCAGTATTTCTGCCTCCTTTTCTACTACATGTAGCCATGATGTATTTGGGTTATGAGTGGTCCTTGTTGACCATATATCTGGCCAGAAATTTTCAACATTTTCTGTGGTTGGGGGTGCTCCTTCTATTGTGCATTTAGTCAGTATGTTTTTGTGAAATCCTTTTTCGTGTTTATTAAACAGTGTGTTTTCCTTCTTCTTTGTCAAGCTGGTTTTAATCTTCTTTAACCGTTTTGCATATACATTCAATCTTTGTTTGGCGGTGTCCATATGCTCTTCCATAGTTCGATTTAGTGAATCATAATTAGTGTGATGTTTATATCTAATTTTACATTTCTCTATGTTTTTCATTAACCTTTTCCCCCTGTTACCTCTTAAGTATTGATTCATCCTACCTAGATCTTGTCTAATGGTTTCAAGTCTTATCCACTTGCGTTTTTTTTTTAATTTGAATGTTTTCCCGATTGATGTTTACTATGGATTTTTCTATACACATCTCGCTGGTTGTTAATGTTGCAAGATATGTCACATGCTGCAAGTCTTTGATTCTTCTATTTGGATTGTATAATCTGGTAGGACATTTTTGTTCATTAATGTTGTTACTTTGATGAGCTTTTCGGTTCTGAACAGTCTAGGGATTGCAGGTAGTGTGTCATTTTCACTGTGGTTGTATTTTATGAGATTTTCTTCTAACCTTTCTCTGATTGCAAATAAATCTTTGTTAGCACTGACTTCTAATTCTTCTTCTCTATTAATTTGATGTGTAATTGGTATTCCTTCTGATTCATTTATTGAACTCATCTGACTCCTTTCTTCTTGGCTTGTTTCGGATGCGGTTTCTGAATATTGTAGGTCACCTTCGTGTTTGATCTGATCTATTATAGTTTGAGGCACGGGTCTTCGCTGTCTTCTTCCATTGAGAATGTAGTTTTTCCTATCAACAATGTTTTGAGTTGTGATGGGGGTAAGGTTACGGTAGTTCTGGATGAAACAAGTTCTAAGTGCTTCGGCGTAACCACTTGTGTTATGAATTTCTTTCATAACCCGGAAATAATATCTGACAGTGAATTCATTCATGTCGTTGTTCCATTTGATTCTCCGACGTGGTTCTTCTGAAGTGGGCCTAGGATTATTGTCCTGGGAAGCACGTTCAGCAGTTACAGCCCTTTGGACTGTAACCACCAGCTGCAGCCTCAATGGCAGGTGCGTCCGAGGCTTGACTTCTAGTTTTAGGTGCCAATGTCCCTGCACAAAGGGGAGCAAACCCCAGGTGCAGGTGCTAGTTTTGGTTCGCCCCAGGTATTTTATTTCCCTGGTACTCTCTATTTCTAGCAACCGTTCCGTCATCCAGCTCCCACGGAGGCGTCTGGTAGGAGACTAGCAACTACCCCAGATGGATTATTATTACTATTATTAATTACTATTCATGTACGTGGTGAGGATATCGACGACGGTGGTCATGTCAAGGACGGAGGGTGGTATTATTGATGGTCAGAGAACGTACTTGAGGACTATTGCTCGTGAGGACTGGGTGGAAAAGCGGATATTGTGTCCGCGTCGTGGACGGGTCGTGGTGGGGTAGAGGGGGGGAGGCGGAATCGCGGTTATAAAATGACTGCGTTTTTACAGCACCCTCAGACCCTTTTTGACGTGGTATATGACGATGGGACTCAAAATCTCAGTTTCACGGACGCAAAAATAATGAAAAATTAAAACACGATTATTTCGTGACTTTCCAACGCAATAATCGTTAAAAAAACAGTTACACAGAAAGTAGCTGTTACTCATCTCTGGAAACATTATTACTCGGAAAAATATTTAATTTTTTTGTATTTTCAACATAGAACATTATATCGAGCAATTTATAAACGAAAATAAAGTGTACCTAGTCTTAATACTAATTTTATTACTAATATTATATTTTTACTTATTACTACATCTTACTTCGTGATATAATCCTTCTAAAATGTTACTTTTGGTAAATATCTTTTTTCCCTCCGCCATCCTTTAATCAAGTATCACCACAAAGGTTTTTCCTCGGAGCGAATGAGATCGTTGATAATTGAACTGTTCAACAATTATTCAATAATTTGCTCCTAAGAAATTGGAAAGAAAACTGTTATTAAATTACTCAATAGTATGAAAAAGAATGGAAACTTGTTTAAAAACTTTAAAGAGGATTATGTATATTTATAACCAATACATAACCACTCCACCAAAACACCAACAGTAATAAACAACTCTTTTAGTAGGTAAGGGTTTTTAAGAAAATCACACAATTCACAGCAAGTCGAATGGCGGGTTTTGACTCTTTTAAAACAAATCAAGGTTAAATCACAAAAAAGGAAGAAACTGATTTGTCTTTTTTTTATTGTTTTCGTTTTTATCAATTTTTAGTAGGACAACTGCGACTTCAACTTTTAACCAATTTTCCAGCTGCGTGGGATATTTTTTACTGCATTATGTGTTTTAAAGGTCGCCGAATCCGTAAATGTTTACCATAGCATTCCATCACACGTAGGTTTTTTGCAAAATAAGAACAAATTTTTGATACACTTACTTTTTACAATGAACAAAACATTACATTTTCTTAGAACTAATCAAAAAATTGTTTATGTTGGCTGTGATTTGACAAACTGCTTCATAAACCCCAATTTAATATGAAGAGGTTGCAATAACACTTTTTCTGGCGGAACCAAGGTCGTATTGATGACGTCTTTCTCGCCGGGGGTTACAATGTCTCGTGGTGGTCAGTCAGTTCTTGTCCAGTGCAGCAGCTGTCTGGATCTACTACCCCATAAACAAAGAAAGCAAGGATATTTTGTATAACCTCCCTGCTGACCCTACAACGTGGTTAGTATTTTTAAATTTCCACAAACCATCCATTGATGCCCATGATATTTGATTTTCTCCCATATGAACCGAGTGTCCCACAGAAAGAGATGCAAATACATTTCCATTATGCAGCAAGACTGTTTTGAGACTCGTTTTCCAAGAATCAATAAATATGCGCCATTCTGATGAATTATATTCTACTTCAAAGCGCTTCGTGAACTCATGAGCATCATAACAATAAACCAGTTTTCCCTCTTTGGAGAAAAACTGAGTAAATTCTCTCGATGCCGGTGCCACGAAAATGAAAGCAGGTTTTTTTTTTAGCCTCCATCCCAGCAATTCGGTTGCATCTTTCGAAAGACCCAAGTCTCTTACTAAGTCGTTTAACTCTCTCTAAGACAAAAGTTGAGGTCCCTCGTCAACAGGAAAATCTGAGATACATTCGTCCTGGGAAGCTAATGTGTCTGAGTCCTCTGACTCAACTCAGGATGTCATCTAAATTAGAAGGTGGCTATGAAACTGATATTTTAGAGCCATGGGACACTGGACGAATAGCTAAGTCAAGGTTAGGGTAAGAAATTTTCTGTATTAAATCCTTTCACGTGTATCGAACAGAAGTAGCACCCATCTGTGTCATTTTTCTGTTCACTCCACATCATAGGAATGGCGAAACATAATAAGTTTTTCTTACCCTTAAACCACAAACGAAGATCCTCTTCTCCTGTACATCTTATGTTTGTATTGATCTATTTTGAAATACGTGAAATAAACTTTCTTCACAAACTCACTTATGTTTCACAGTTAACTGTTCACTGTGTATCACCACAAACGTACCAGAAGTTGTCGGAAGAAATTAATTGGATATGAATTGAGTGTGGCATTAGATGGCCGCCAGCGAGATACTGAACTTACTTAGCCTGTTGAAACATGATCTAATCCAAATCAGGTTGTTTATATTTATTCCTAGTACCCCAGATAACATGTTAAATATGCACTACCTTAGTTTTAAGGCCTTGAAGTCTTAGTTTTGATTCCATTATTGAAATTTAAAAAATACTACTAAATATTAAGTTAATTAGGTTTTTTACGCCAAATACAAACAAACAAAAATTGACGTGATGCAATATTTTGGTGTTTTTTTTTCGTTTTTACCAAAAGTTGAAATCTATAAGAAAATGTATAAAAATTCTATGCAGTTTTTTCCATGCAGACCTGTGTAATTAGACAAGAACCATTATCCAGTGTCTGTTCATGTATTATTCCTCATTCGTGTTGCTTCTACCCTGACTGTAAGACGAGTATAAGGAAAAAGACTTCCACATTGATTGAGTCGTTTTTTATAAGATGATAGAATAATTTGATTGTAGTGAGATGTTATTCAATTTAAAAAAACATTTTTTGTCAAAACAGTAGTTGCAAAATGCATATGATCACAATCATGAAATAAACTAAGGCACTATCTAGAAACAAGCAAGAGACCTCTAGAATAAATATAAACAACGCCTCTGCCTTAGGACCCTTGATCGGAATTGATGGGATGGTCCCTTGCTTGCTTCCGGAGAGTATATTACTTTAACGTCCACCACGTGGTCATACGCAGTTTGTACTGCTTTTTTTACAATTAATTTATTATTATTATTATTATTATTATTAGACCATCAAATCAATTCCCATCAAGGGTCCAAGGGTGGATTTAATATTTGTACAAAAGGGAATTTTACAAACACGTGTTGTTATCCATTCATTACTTCCAAAATAAATTCAGTAACTTTCGAGATTAATAATAACAGTAATATTAATGACATTCCCACCTATGTATAAATCTACCTCTACGCGAAGAAAGGGCTCTAATGTCCTTAACGTTGACGAGACCTAAAGTCCCACAAAAAAAATCTACCCTAAGATAAACCAGAGCAAATTTTGGGCGAGAATCCAGAGATGTGTACATAACCATCTGAATGTTTTCTCTGAAAAATATTTTTTGCAATTTGTTCACGATATAGTTCAAAGAACTTCACGTTCTCCGTGGGACATTCACGACCCCCGCGTCAGACGCAAAAGTGAATTTCACTGCAAGTCGCTGAGTTTAACTTTCCTTTTCACGATGCGCCTGTAGCAGGTGCAAGAAGCTCTTCATTAAGAACCTTGTTGGTTCTGCGAAACCTAAATGGGTCGCATAATCACGTCCTTGATTAGTGTTCCATTTTCCCTTCGCAATGAACCCTTAACCTTCTTGTGTTTTACCTCCTCTTAACTCAGTATTTAATGAGCACTATTCCTCTCTGTATTTCTTTAGTTTTATAAGCTATTTAAGAAACTCCTTACTCATGTACACATTTCAAAGTGTTCGTTTTTTACTACAACGCTTTAAAAAGAAATAGTTCGTCATCTTGTGTAAACTTTTTTTTTTTGTGAGGCTTTACGGCTCATGTCGACATCAAAGGTCATTAGAGCCCTTAAAACGTGTACAGGTAGGGAAAATGCAGTTACGCACTAGGGAGAGCCAACATGACTCTCCCCGCGTGTGGGACTCGCCGAATGACTCAGCCATACCCACTAAAAACCCTCCTGCATTACAACTCAAAACACAAATTCCAACATTACTAAAAACGACTTTACTAAAAACATTAAAAAAAAAAAAAAGATGAAAGAGGAAAATGAAAGATACCTTAGCCCTAATAGCGTCGGGATCGAAAAGAACAAGAGATGACCAAGGGAGGTCAGAAAAGAGAAAGGAAGGAGCATAACACAAGTAAGTGGGAGCAATGCCACACTCAACTCGCGGCCCCGTGTTCGTCAAACACGTACTTACTAGATGTAAGTCCCCTGGGGGGTTGTGTAAACTTCAACTTATCTACACTAAATATGTGGTTTCCAGTAATAGCCACATAACCGCACAAGTGAGGGAATCTATCAAAAATGTTTGTTTATTGTTAAATTTCGATTCAAAAACTTTTTATCTTCTCCAATCAACATGAAGAATTTTAAATTATTGAAAAAAGAAACAGTATAACCCGCTTTGTATACCCTCAATANAACAGTATAACCCTCAATAGGAATAAACAAGGAACTCCAATACAATTTTTTTAAAAGAAGCAACTAGTTTTTCCTCTTTGCTATGAAGTATTATAATAGCACATTATATCTAAGTCAAACATTTTTTTGTAAGAGAAAAAACTTTTTTGGAAACTTCAAACGGCCGTAACTCTAAAAAAACAAAAAAAAACATTTACCTCGTTATTATAAAAATAATAATAAAAATAATAACCAATATTTGACATTACATTTAATAGTGATGTATGGAATGAATAATGTCTAGGGTTGCAATTTACATGCAGTTTATTTCAACTGAATATTTTTCTTTCGAACACCGAGTAGCATCGAGCTAAATGAGGAAAGGCCTCTTGATACATTGGAGATTGATAGAAAAACGATACATTTTACATTCAGTATGACTTGTGGAATTTATGCCTCACTGAATAATCATCAACGCCCTCCCTGCTTCTGGCAGCGGTTGGTTAGTGTGCTCGCTCGCTCGCTCGCCCTTCATTCAATGTGTGGTCCTCAAATATTTGTAGAGTTTCACTTGAACCTATTAGTTCCCATGGGAGTGCGGCGTTCGTTTTCAACTTGGATCCGAATTTTATATGTAGACTTACGACGCGCCGCGTCCTTATAAATATGTTGTTGAACGTCTTGTGAGTACACCAATGTGAAGGTGGGCCTCAGTAGCGATCAGAGTTTTGTTTCAAACAGTCATCTGAAAACTGAGTATCCATAAAACATACAGAAAGTTTGTGATGTATGTGTATTACATTGATTTGATTTTCGTTACTAGCAAAACGAATTAACTTTAAAGTTGTTCAAATTAAATAAATTCCAGAGAAATACCTTATAATTATATTGAGAAACCTTTTCTATTCGGCAAGAGATAATAAAATATTCGATCGATTATTTAAAAAAAAACAAAGATTAAAACGAAACACGGTATATTTTAACAAAATCTTTACGAATATAATTTATTCCACATCCTCCGACCATTGCATATCTTCTAACTTAAGTTCAATATAAATGTGTACATTCGATGTTACAAGTATAGGCAAGTTAAAAAATGATATTCCTATGATACAAGCGAGGGAAAATGTAGCAATACATATCAGGATAATTTCTTAATGAAATGCATTAATTAAACGGGGACAATTTAATTTATGACTATCACCTACGAAATTACACCCGTACTTTACGTAAGAAGAATAATATAATTTTTTTAGGTATGTTGCGAAAACCGGGAGATTCATTCGAAGGTCTGGGGGATACAGAGAGTTCTCTGCCGAGGCGAAACGTGTCTTAAGAAGGCAACTAGTGGTGCAAAACCATTGCACACATTTCTGAGTCTGCACTGGAGAGTGACATTAAATAACTCTACTACGAGAGAGTTTTTTATGGGATGACTTTCTATGCATGGGTCTTCATGTTCCCCAATAAAGAAAGGGATGATTTTTAACAAGGTTCTCTATATTATGGTCGTTTTAATGTTACCCTATTCGAAATGTTTACCATAGAAATATCTTCATTAGCATTCATATGAAAGCATCCCTAAGTTACAAATTCCGTCGTTTGGTTTTACGATTTTATTCCAAAAATGGTGGTAGTCATCTCCAAAATATTTTATTCCAAAAATATTAAACTGCGACATTATTCACGCGAGAACCAAGAAAGCAGAACATCGATAATCTTATATTAATTTATTTTAAAAGTAAGAAGTAAATTTCTTTGAAATTTGAAATCGCAGATTTCTATTCCATAACCATTAAATACATCTATAGTACACTTCGGTTAAAGATACGATACTGTCTAGATTATCTACGGATGAGGAAAATAACACTATACATGGACTGTGCGAAATAAACTTGAGTGCTGTTCAGTAGCTTATTCTTTTCCCTCAGCTACATTAGCTCGACAACCAAAACTTGTTTCAGCAAAAAAACCTTAATCATGATTTTAAAAAAGTTTTTTCTTCATCTTCTTAACCGCTTACTCCTCGTATGCATTCAGCCCTTCACAATTCTATCGATGCTCTCCACTGAGCTAAAATACTTCTCAATCCAATTTCATTCGCTGTTTTAAGGAATTGATGAAAGGAATTAAAAAATATAGTTGNTCCAATTTCATTCGCTGTTTTAAGGAATTGATGAGAGGAATTAAAAAATATAGTTGAAAGAAAAAATATTTAATCAATGTATATTCTATTCAACCGTATTCTTTTATTTTTTTCAATATCGAGAGACGCAATATACTGATACAAATCTACTAACGAACTATGGTTTGTAAATGTTTCTATAAAAAATTTATAGATGTATACAAGTGAATTATTAATCTATGATTTATAACAGGGTTTATGTAGTATTATTTCTTTTTAATTCAAAAATTTATCGCTATTTAAAAATAAAACCCATGGAAAATGATCACATGAAGAAAAAGAGTTTTTGAAAGAAACTTTTAGAGTGATTCATTTCCGATTTACCTGCCCTCTTCCACATTAAATTAATAGACCACAATAAGCAAAATTTCAAACTCAAAATTTATATCCATATCTCTCTTTCTGCTTCCTCTCAACGAAAAAAGAAGAATGTTTTTTATTTAAAGAAACCTCTTCATATTGAGTATGTTTCAAGAAATCCGTTCATCTCTAGTGTCCTCGAAACTGACAACAAAATGAAATAATATTTTCACTTAGATCAGTCGTGACTGGGGGGTTTTCGACGTATTTAAAATCTTTGGAGCATTTTTTAGCAGTAGATTTGTTACATTTTGTTTTACGGATTTTCTTTGTAAAAAGTATTTTCTTTGCAAAACAAACAACGCTTACCGAATTCGAGTAAACAACAGTGTAAGAGCACCACGAATTTTTACAGATTTTCGAATATATTGTATTCTTAACATGTACCATTATATTTAAAATATTTATCTAAACACCTTTTACATTATAATTGCAGCGGAAGCATTCAATCTATATTTTAACACTGAACATTTATCAATAATAATAAATTTATTGTCAAAAAAACAGTACAAACTGCATATGACCACGTGGAGGACAATGAACTAATTTACTCTCCGGAAGCGAGCAAGGGACCATCCCATCAATTCCGATCAAGGGTCCTAAGGCAGAGGCGGATTCAAAAGTTCCTAGATAAGATAAAAAGTTAGCTGCGAGTTATAATACATATATAATGTCAATATGTTTGTAATTTTACGCAAATATGTTTGTAAATTTACATGTACAAGTTATTATCGAACTATAGATTATTCTGAGTATAGTGTTTAAAAAATCATAAGAGTTGAAAAAACACTAAATTCACGATTTATTGTTACAATAAACACGCCCCTAGACAAA
>NNCF01126170.1:38202-79420 GCA_002313205.1 Laupala kohalensis
TTTGTTTAACTATTGTTGATGTCGCCATGATTTTTATTTATCAACACTCGAAAGTGACCTGAGGAGATGTGGAAACGTCGTTTTTGAAAAACACTTCAAGTTAAGTCCAAATAAAAGGTCATCGGATAAAGATTCGATGTGTTACCTCTTGAGGGGAGAAGGGGGCAGGAGTGAGTTTTTCCGGCGCAATTACCATATCCTTAGTTCTTTTGCACAAATGTTTAAATAATTAAAGAAATTAGTAAATTTTGGAAACTGCTTATGACCACGTGGGCTGTTTTAAACCAAGTAACTCTCCGGAAACAAGCAAAAGAAAAACGTATCCCATCAATTCCGAACAAAGGCTCCAGAGTGGCAGTGTCAGATTTATTATTTATTAAAGAAATGATTTAATATTGAATCCATGTTTAAGTACTGAATGAAGCAGAACGGAGTTTCGTAAGAAACCACATTTGGCGATTTCGTGAGCGAAAGAAGTTGGGCGGCGAGGCGCCTTTGAAGAGACATGGACAAATGACGGTCGAAACACAACCGGAAGTTTCCGGGCAACAAACAAGAGGGATTTACGATGCGAAAAGTGGAAGGACGCTGACAAGTCCACGAGAGGATAACCACCACCAACGAGAAACAGCAAAAAAACAGAGCTGTTTCTATGCTAAACGTTTGTTCGTAATCCGTCCGTATTTCACGCTTCACGATCCGTTGGAGATAGTGGGAACCGAGAACGTGAAAGCTGAAGATAGATTGCGTAAACGTATGGCATCCATTGGGAGTTCGATAGAAGGAACTTTTGAAAAATAACTAAATATCAATCTTTGTTTCCAATTGCATACAAACATTTTACTAAAGCATCAAATGTAATTTACTGGGAATCCAGGTGAGATAGCTATTAACAAGTAAAGTTGTGATCATATTTAGAGCGATGTCAATTTAGAAACGGGAAAAACTATACAATGATACGTAACTTTTAAGAGACAATTAAATGAATAATTAGAAAAGGATTACCCATGAAGAAATAGAAATTCTATTTTCAAAAAAAAAAAAAAAACTCATCTTTTTTACTTTTGAACAAATAATAACAAACTACATCTGATTAAAATTTACTTTTGTTCTTCGTTCTGTAAAAACGAACATCCCTTAAAGAATGAAAGACTTGGAAACAATTGAGTTCTTGGTATTTGATAGTTATTAATGAAGAACACATAGATCCACAAATCACTAACGGTACCCAACCTTAGTATTAACAAGGACGCTACCAAGCATTCATCAATATTATTTTTTCATTATCTTGCATTTTCTCACTCACATACACTGTTTCACTTCTTGCAGAGGTAGAGGATAACGCTTTTTGTCATAAAAGATAAATGCAAATATTATTTTCAAAACGCGTTTCCTTCAGTCAACGAATCTCGACTGAAACGTCCACATCCATTTTGGAAAATATCATACCACGAAATCGCTCACATCATTTTAAAAATTCTTTCGGATCTATTTTTTTTTTTAATTAACAAGATAAAAATCCCATAAGAGCTATTTATATTCAGACTTTTACTTCACAATGAATTAAACCACATGTTACCTTAGCTTTGGTCTTTCCCAGTTCTGAAAAAATTGCCAAGATAATAGTGTTTCCCAATTTATATATTTCTCGTTAACTATTTAATAAATAATAAATTTGTAATTTTAAGTAACATTTTTGTTAATTTCGGGTTAAAAGAAAGAGTTATTTTTAAGCTTATTTCATTATTAAGAAATAATATTCTAACCGATGTTATTTTGTAGGTTTTGCTTAATTAATTAATTATTTGCAGACGTCACGGAACGCCAAGGCTGATGATTCTTTTTCTTTTTTATTCTCCACTCTGATGTTGTTGTGATGACATGCAGTACATGTTGTTGTTGAGCGTATGTTCCAGATTTTCATCTTGTATGTTTATGGAATATATTTTGAAAAGGAATAAATTCATATTATTATTATTGTCATTCAAAATATAAAGACATCATTAGGACTAGAGTATTTTCATCGTAGAATGCCACAATAGTTTCCCTGTTGAATACAATTCTTTTTAATCATGTTACGTCGAATGAAAATGGGAGACGGGACCGGGATTCGAATCCGGGACCTTGAGCTCTACGAGCTCATGCGCCTACCAACTGCGCCATCCCGTTCGCCTCTCGGGCCCGTCTACCATTCTCATTCAACTTGTGAAACCCAAAGACCTCTGAGGTGGTCTCGTAGAGACTAGATTCCTCATCTGAGGCGACTCCCTTAGGAAGTACTTGATTTGGGTATTATTTTCCATTTCTGGTTCACAAACATAGAAATCTCTTAGATTGCGGTGAACCTCAATCTGTTACCTGGCGGTGAGGTTCAGCGCAATCTAAGAGAATTCTTTTTAATTTACTTTCGGCACTTTTTTCATGAAATTTCTTTAAAAGGCTTCCATCTCCCGATCCTTTGAAAACACTCACACGCAAAATGCGTTACCGATCAGTTCGCTGAAGCGAGGAAATAAAATGATAGTTTCTATGCAGAGTCCGTCTACAAAGGAATCTTTTACAAGTGTTTCATCGATGCACTTGAAAGGATGGAATGTATCCGAAATTACGGGTGACCAATTCGTACTCACTCAGAGAGAAACCAGATACAGCGAATACAATCGTATGGGAAGAACATCGATCCATTTCTCCTTTTTCTTTGCGAAAATATCAATAAAAGTAGTATTTTATTTCGTCGTAGCGGAACTCATCGTCAGTATTTGTTGCAATTCACATACTTCCAAATTGTTTAAATAAAATTAATTTTTTCTTTATATATTTTCATCATACCTTCATATCGCCATGCAATCAGATGGAGTTCGCGTTGAATGAACTATAACTTATCTTTTTCATTGGTTTCTTCTAGTTTGGAACTAATGTTTTCGTAGACCTTTCACACGTAAATACATCTTTTTCCTTTTTTTATTTTTTATTTTTAGTATACGCTGTATATGTGAATAGTTAATTCCCTTGCCGCGCACTTTTATCCGAGGCTTAAATATATTTAAGGCAATATCTGATGAACTAACCCTCATCTTGTTGAATATTTACTGAATTATATTCAACGCAAATGTTGAAAATGTTTTATTACTTTTACTTGTATTTCAGTGAGCGTCGTGCGTCGTGCTTGAAGAATGCATTTTGAATACTCGTTGAAAGTAAAATGGAACGTATTTATGAAAAATACAAAACTTACAATAGTTTTAGGTCCTTTCTAAGTGTTTTCACTGAATTTTCGGGTGCGGGAGGCGTCTCATGCTACATGCGTCGAGACACAAAACGATTGTTATATGTGAAGTTGTCACCAGAGTAGTTTTCTTTGCTTCACCTCCCGATTCATAATATAAGGAAAAATTTATTAGACTCTAACCTACCGTATACTTTATGTTGAAGGATTCTGCTGCATACGAAAAATATCCGAAGTTGACACTTTAGTTTTCACGATCAAAATTTTTAAAAACAACCAAAAATAATAACATTTTTTATAAATTAGTATGATATTGAGACCGTCGTTTATTTATTTTAATTTCAACCATGATAGAATTGTTGTATACTATTAATTTAAGTAGAATTATCTCTGATTATTATTTGTTCCAGTTCTTCCGTAATTGTAACTCACATACTTCAAAATTGTTTGAACATAATTAACATTTTGTTTACATATTTTCATCGTACCTTTAAATATCTCTTCTATATTGGAATTCTGTTTTCCAATAACACTCGTAAAAGGAATATATAAAGCCCATATAAAATAATTAGCCAGTCTTCGTATAGACCTACGCAAGGTGGCGTCGTACCTGTCAGAAAATGTAACTATACATGTTAATTTAATTAACAAATAAATATGTGTACATTGGATATCAGAAATGACATTTATAAAACATAGACACTAGATTTTGTATTTACACACAAATACACAAAAGCTATCTGGTACTTACAATACAATATTATAACATGTTTGTGTAATTTCTGATTTTTTTTTGTAAATATATTGTGTGTTTACATTAAAATGTTTAATATCATGTTCAATTGTTCTGTTGTAGTTTGAACGACCTGACGGCGACTTCAATACAGAGGATCGATACGACGTGAGCTTTAAATACATTCTTTTCAGTAACATCTGTTATCTGATTGTCTACAATCTTTTAAAGTTCTATTACATTATATGTGTCTTTTATATAGACGATCACCAACATCTGTTAATTCCATTAAATCTTCATCAATAAAAATAAGTCAACTATGGAAATGTATAATTGTAAATCCATCTATTGACTTCTTTTTATTGACGACGCTTTAATTAAACTAACAGATGTTGGTGATCGTCTATAAAAACACATACAATATAATAGAACATTTTTATATATATTGGGTTTTTTTTCGTTAAAGGTCGATAATATTTTATTATTTAAATATTTATTGTTTTAAACAAGAAGTAGAATATTCTTCTTCCACATATTGGCACTTGAGTGTGTACGAGTAGAGGTGTGAAGAAACAGGGTAATAGACCGTCACCACACGGGGCCGAATCTCCGTCAGTCAACTACAAGTCGTCCTAAAACGAAGTCTCGGAGAGGCATCCCATGTATGCAAATTGCTTCTGTCGGGTCGCGAACGCCAGCAGCAGCAGCAGCAGCAGCAGCAGCAGCAGCAGCAGCAGCAGCAGCAGCAGCAGCAGCGGCAAAATTTAGAAGCGCGACAGCCACGTAATGAATTCAAGTTGTGCGGTGGAGAGAAGCCAGAACGCTGCTACTGGTGGTGAGATGCAGATAATGGAGTCCTGACCCACAAGGAACCTTCCAGATGAGGTTAAATGGCAAAAGAAAATGAGGAAGGTACCCTAACGATACAAAAGTGCTTCTGGAGTGGAACGAATAACAAGAAGCATATGATGATGATGATGATAATAATAATAATAATAATAATAATAATGAAATATTTATGAAACTTCAAGTGCGCAGATCTCGCCAGGTGGCAGAATTAAAGAAATGCAACAAAGTGTACTAAAGAAATATATATTACATAGAATTAAAATTAAAAATTGTTAAGCAAATAATACAACCACGTGTTTAAATGCCACAGTGAACCGATTAAGAAATTAATCCACTTTTAATAATTATGACTGATGTGAAGAAACTTGTAGAGTGGATTTCGGAGGACCTAAGTGAAACGATGGCTCTTGGACAGAGGAAAATCAAGGTAGACAAGGCCTACAATGCGTGCAGAAAATTGTATACCTCAAAACACTATTCAAAAAATGTAAAAATTAAGCACTGTAATGCAGTAGTAAAAGACCATCAGTCCTCAGAATATGCCTATCCCTAACTAAAACGATCCCCCTCCCTCACTGAGAGCCCTCGAAGAGCAAGAATAGTAGGACCAAGTATCCTCTACCAAATGGATGGCGATGCTGAGCTCTATCAGCATCAAGATAGCATCATATATATCAGAAGGAAATGGCTGACTTTCTATGGACACCTATACAGAATGGACCCTAATGGGTTATCCCATAAGATCTCCAAGGTTGATAATAAGGGCAAATGCACTGGAGAAAGATTTGGCCAAGCATGTAGAGAAAGATCTTGCAGCGCTTAATATTAATCAAGCCGCCGTACCTGACGGGAACAAAAACCGTTCAATTGTCAAAACTAAACCTTTTGTAACATCCCTTGCAGCAGTTACCCAGAAAGGAGCAGGGAATAGTTCAGAGGAGCGCAGGAAATAATTCAGCGAGAAAATGAAGGAATGCTGTGCCAACAGGGAAGCTAGAGATGCCGCCCATAACATCACCAAGTGTTTTTGCCAAAAGCGGCAAACAAACAAACGACGATGACGGCAATAGGACAGAAGCTAAAACACAAAAACGTCGTGGGATCCATAGGTGACCGAAACGAACTAGAAGAATTATGACTCTGATCACCCGGACACCCAATCCACCCCATCCACCCCTCCCACCCCTTTAGTGCACCACGCTTCGCTTCACTTCACTTTTCCATTTCTTCCCCTCCCCCTCTCTCTCTAACTCACACGTTGCCCTCATTTCACTACCACTATCTTCACATCTACACTAACGCACCCCTTCTCCCCCAACCCTCTGTGAACAGATGCAGCGGTCGACATCTTTTACACAACCGATTCAGGCATTAAATTCCAGTCTTTAATCGCTCTATTGAGAAATGAAAATTTTCCAAAGTCATTTTTTTTCGTTTCTTAGTTCTAAATTTTGTAAAGATCTTTTCTTCCTAGTCGAGAATGACGTTTCAGCTTTTCCGTTAATATTGTCACACGAGTTCATTTCTATCAGCTTTGAAAGATTCGACGAGTCTAGATCTCCGATATAGGAAACACTATATTTCGGATTCCATTTTAAAGGTAGAATGAGTAAGTGAGCTGGCAATCGTTTGTGAATGTCCTGAATTTTTTTAATCAAAGAATTATCTATTTTACCTATCAATAAAAAAAGAAACATTGAGGGGTGAATATTCGTATTACACCATCGTTGAAGTTGAACGCGCTCTTATGGACGAAGCCTCTGTGGGGACGGTTAAAAAAAAATTTCCAAATATTTTCTTAAAGAATCGATACAAAATACTATCTCGTGGGTAACAAAATTAATAAAGAGAATAAAACTTAATAATAGAAATGTTGTCACCTCTCTCGACAGTGAAGAAGAATGTTATTTTGTAAATTGTTATTGCAAAACTTGAGAGCTCAATAGTCAAATTAAGAGACCATTCTTCAAATACAGTGGTATAATTAATGATTCGCAGCATAATTTTAATACACACCGTTTTATTCTTCAATCACTATTCTAATGCCTACTTTTCATCTGAATGATAACCTTTGAATGGTTTCCTTGACCTACTCCAGACAAATATCGGTTCCGTACTATAAGTTCCCCGGTAACCCAACATCTCTCCTTCCCAATTCCCTTTCCGAAGTGGAAGAGCCTCAGTGCCTGTTTTCGCCAAAAGACATAAAATAAATAAATAAGTAAATAAAAATCTGTAAAAGTTGCGATTTCGATTAAGAGGTGCAACCAATACCTCAAGTTCGTCAAATCACTTATATCTATAACTGTTCCTTATTTATATTGTAATTGGCATAAAAGAAAAAAATATAAATAATAATAATGATGAAGAAACATGATTTAATTTCCACGAATTAACGTCAATGAATGCAACAGTTAATCATGGAGTAGAAACAATATTTAGGAACTCGCTTGACTCGTTTGAAGTGCAGGATGAGCATCGAGAACGAACATGGCGTCGGCGGCCGAACGCAAACACGGTTCGTGATTTCTGCAAAAGAGAAAATATCTTTCTCAAATATCCGGTGATATATAGATAAATGTAATGTAAAAAATACTCGGTCGTATTTTGTTTATACATGTTTTCTCCATAAGATGCAATGTATTGATTCATCATTCATCAATTCCAATTATTTCATTTAAATGTTTTTCTAACGTTGAAATAACAATAAGTAAATATTATACTGTTTATTCTTTTGCGGCTCTAAGATATTTTAGTGATGTAATTCTACCTTAAGGATGCTAAACTCCAGCGCGCTGCCCAGTGCGGTGGCGAACTCTCACATTGAATCCAGAAGCTGGAAATACTTCGTCGAGACACCTACAAGAGATAACCTCAGTGACAATTGAAAAGATGTCGAGGCAGCTGTTGGGGTTTCACGTGCGCTCGGGTGGACGGGGAGATTTGTATGGAAAAACCTGACAGTAAGACAATGTTCGCAAAAAGGTAGTTGTAAAGCCCTTGTGTACTGCGCCAACTGAATTTGCTTCAACTCTGCCTTCCAGGCATCCAAAACAGTCTTATAAGACAAAATCGGGGTATTTCCTACTTTCACTCGGAACAGCGTGCTGGATAGAAATTAAAATTTTGATTGTGCACATCCTTTCGAGGAATACACAGTGAAATCATTTTCAAATAAGTTTCAGTAATTAAGCACTTTATTTAACGGTAAAGACAAATCAATACTAATAAATTTTTTCTATTGTTTTATTTTTTTACGATCAAAAATTAATCTGAGTGATGAAGGAATTTAAAGTGCTTTTTATGTATTGTGTATAATGCTAGCAAGTGAGCTTCACAATTCTCTCATGTTGGAAATTTGAGGCGTTTCTCTACACCTACGCTATGTTAAAATATTTAATTAAAAATCATTATTTCATTAGACGAGGAGCTCCGACGTGTGGAAATTCCAAATTTTCCAAAGTTTTGTTGCAGTTGCCAATTGAAGTTTTAAACAACTTCTTAAGGAACAAGTGCCTAAGCAAAGATTGTACAGTACCCTCTGCTCCTTTGTCATTTTTGTTACACCGAAAGGGGTGAGTCACCAAAGTTTCAAAACAGTTATGTCCTCGGCTTTTAAAACTTCGAAGTCAATGGTACTATAGTTTAAAGCTGTTTGAGCTGATTTAGCGCGTCGTAGCCATGATTTGTGATTTGTCATCAAAAAGGGGAAATGGACATCAGCTCAAATTTACGCAAGACTGACGTTTGAAAGTGAAATAGAGAAAAATATCAGAATGATAAATTAAAGAAATTTGCTATAAGTGAATTGGTAAAAAGCTATTTGAACACGAGAAAAACAAAGAAATAAGAAAGAAATGCCAAAAAGATTAGACCATTAAAAGATAGAAAGATTAAAATAAAATCCAATAAAAATAATAAATAATAAAATAAATAAAATAAAATTATAAGTTTAAGTTCAAATTTGAGTAAAAGAATAAGAAAAAGAAATAAAAAGAATATGATAAGATCAAATGCAATAATAGAGAAAATAAAATAATATAGAATAAAATGAAACAACATGAAATAGATAAAGCTGTAAAAGGTCTAATAGTAACAGAGAGAATAGCATTGAGGGTATGGTAGTTCGCAATTTCAAAAAACTTCGAAATGTTGATATAGTACAGGTAACTCGATCTTCACACGTCTTCTCTCCTCAATTACATTTAAAATTTCGAGAAGAGAAGATGTCTCCACAGGGATATCCTCCCGTGACAAAGCCACCTCCACGACCACAGGAGGATACGGCTTGAGATCACCGAAGGATAACTGAAACCAAAATTTAAAGAAGGAGACGGGTAGAGGCCGATTTCTTATACAGGCTTTGTCTAGGGGTGTGTTTATTGTAACAATAAATCGTAAATTTAGTGTTATTTCAATTCTTATGATTTTTACTCAGAATAATCTATTGTTCGATAATAATTCCTACATGTAAAATAAAGTTTTTGTGTTAAATTACAAACATATTGACATTCTATTACTATTATAACTCGCAGCTAACTTTTTATCTTATCTAGGAATTTTTGCTGAAATTTTTGAATCCACCTCTGCCTTAAGGCCCTTGATCGGAATTGATGGGATGGTCCCTTGCTTGCTTCCGGAGAGTAAATTAGTTTATTGTCCTCCACGTGGTCATTCGCAGTTTGTACTGTTTTTCTAAAATAATTATCATAATTCAGATGAGTGAATAAAAGCAGAGTTGGTTGAAGACTGAGAAGATACAAAAGGTCCAGGGAAGGTTCCATGGCTTCTTGAGAGAAAGAGAGGGGGTGGAGCAACCTATGATGACATTTTATAAAAGGGTACGTCAGGCAGTTGTATAAGTTTTGAAAAGTAATAGCTATAAATGTACCAATTGATTTCATAAAACGGTTACATAAAGAAGGGTTATATTCATTGATGTCTGGTTCTAAAAGTGAAGAGTCCAAAAAACCTATTATGTTCAATCAGGTGTCAAAAGAAACTGCCTTCTGTTGACGCAGATTCTTATGACGTATCATATTCTTTGAAAACTTGATGTTTACTAAACCGCGCACTAAAGGGTGTCCTGTAAAGAAAGGCGAAAAGGGCGGAAGATAAAGCGGATAGGCACATGAAACTGGCGAAACATATCCCAAGAGTGAATTCCTATGCTCCTTGTGACAAGGAGCACAAGGGAAATTAATTTTGGAAGATCTTTGCTGAAAAGAATCTTTCACATCTCCGAAACATCTTAGCCCTTCCAATCTTGGGATCAGCAAGTATTCCAATTCTGGACGCAGAAAAAATACACCTGCGAATGCAGGGAGGATATTGTAGCCGTCCACTATAATCTTCCTTCCGTTGCCCTTTTTCCGGACCCTGTACTCGATCCTGCAAGAGGTGAAATTCCTAAATAAGCTAATTCTAAAGTGACGTGACGTTATTACCTAGTTGCTCATTCGAAAGTGATTCTTCTTTCAATGAATCTAAGACAATATTCATTAAGAATTTTTAGACCAAATTTGGTGGAGCAAAACCTAGGAAGAGAGTTTATATCCAGACTTTACGTTATTTCTAACGTCGATGTATCCTGGGGGGGGGAGCAGTCCAGAAGGGCACGCAATGAGGGCATTCGGCATCTTTGAACCTTTTGAGGTTCGCTTTTTAAAAGGACCAAAATGTCCTGTTGTTGTACGACGTGTGGGAAGTGCGATGGTTTTAGCAGAAGACGATTCCCTTCGGAGGAGTGGACGACGGTCGCCGACTGAAATTGCGCAAACTCTACACGGGAGAGGAGAATACTAAAACAAAGCGTTTGAACCAAGGAATACGGGAGAGAAGGATTGAAGGTAAGGAACGGGTAAAAAGAGAGACGAAAGACAATTAAATAGATGGAAATACTATTCACTGCGGAAGGAAACGGTTGATGAGCTCATGGGGTGAAGAACAAGATGTGTTCGCGCATCGTGGCCGAGGGGGGTGGCCGAGGGGGGGGTGGCGGCGGGTGAAATGGAACAAAGCAAGAAACACGCCTCAGGCGTTTGCCGCCGGGACACATCTTTCTTGCACGACGACAGCGAGGAGGAGGGGCGGTCGTGGCGTCGAGACAGGAGTGCCAACTGAACGGCGTAATAAACGAAAAAAAATGAAGGGGAGGTGTGAAGAGGCGTCGGTGTCGTCTTTTTTTATCCTTTTTATCTCTTCGGCTTCCGATGCGAGCGTCAAGGAAATGGAATTCAAAGGAGACCGTGGAAGACGTTTAAAATTACAAAATTCCACGAGGAGTAGATCGAGAAGAAGAAGAAGAAGGTGATTTGATTCTTAAAATAAGTTCGTCGCGTTATCACCATTATTTATAAATTAATTAAAATAATTCGCAATATATTATAAATAATAAAAGACAAATGTGATAAAAATATTTGAAGAAAAACGATAACAAAAAATTATCTTTTTCAAAATACTTTCCTTTTTTTAAATTTAGAAGATGATTTGTAACGGTGATAACTTTCGGTCAGGTGAAAATGGCGACGAGCCGGGAATCGAACCCGGGACTTCTGCTTCGATCGCAAGGGTGTTAACCATTACACCTGTCTCTTATACACATCTAGATGTGTATNTTGTTTGTAAATATATTTTCTACGGACAGAATATTAAATGAACAGAGTTAAAAATTTAAGTTTTCTTAAAACGTTCCTAAAACAGTTTTTTTTAAGGAAGTCAACATAACTAAAATTGAAGTTTGCAAGAAGGAATAAAATGACCTATTTTATAGGAGACATGTTTACTTTTTTTATTTTAAAAACACATTAGTCTCTAAATTTTACTGTGCATAAAGATAACAATAAAATTTTAAAACTCTAACACATCGGAATTCGAAACCTTTCGTGTTTAGAGAGATCATCAGACGACGTTATAGAGACATAACTTCATTGCGCAATAATTTTATACTTATGAACGTGCACAGTGAGTTTACATAATGTTAAAAAAAAATATATATCTGCTATAAAATAAATCATTATTTTTCTTCATTCTATTATTGCAGACGTTAAAAATAATATGGTTTTTAATACAACTGCGTACATTCTCTTATTTTTGTGTGTTCATTAATTATTTATTTATTTTATGCCTTTTGGCAAATGGAAGCGCTGAGGCGTGCTCTTCCACCTAACCGTTGCACTTGGGTAAAGGAATTAGGAAGGAGAGATGTTGGGTTGCCAGGGAACGTATCGTAACGATCAGACATTTGTCTGGAGTAGGTGAGGGAAACCCCTGGTGAAAACCTCATCTAGTTTGGCCGAGTAAACAGGGTTTGAACNGGAGACGAACCACTAGACAACCGCTTTCGATAAACGTTCATCGGAGAATGTTCATCTATTTGTATTGAGATTTGTAATAAGTACTGTTCTACATGTGAATGTGAAGTATAATTTACTAATATTTGTTTGGCACACGCGAAATATATCTCTCCAAAATCATCTCGGAATTTCCATCTCTTGTCGCATTCCACAAGAGAACTCATTTAAGTTGTAGATACTAATTAAACTTCGTCTCTAATCAACTAGTTCATTGCTGCCTTTACGTAATCAACAAAAGACACTACGAGAACATTTGGGCCTCAGTGCCTCGGTGCCTCAGTCTGAGAGTGGAATATGTCTTCCTTATAAGCTCGCTTTAGTTCATATTATCTCCACCGCAGCACTCCCATCACTTCAATTTAAAAAAGCCAAAAAAGCCAATTTAAAATCTTCCTATAACCGCGAGGATGGCTACGAGACAATTTAATCTCCGGGACAAATAAGGGACTTTCCCATCATTTCCGATAAAGAACAT
Organism: Laupala kohalensis; assembly: GCA_002313205.1. Classification (NCBI taxonomy): domain Eukaryota; kingdom Metazoa; phylum Arthropoda; class Insecta; order Orthoptera; family Trigonidiidae; genus Laupala; species Laupala kohalensis. Next base: position 50,841 of record NNCF01126170.1, read on the forward strand.
TCTGTTAGATCAAGGGTCAATGAATCGTTCTTTGCTAAAACGTTCGTTTATATTGGCCCAAAATGTAAAATCTAATAACATAAAATCAAGTCCAAATATAAAAATATTTACGAGAAAAATTGAAAATTCGTTCAAAGATTTAAACTTCCTTGTTAGCATTTTAAGACAACATTAACAATAAACTTTATTTTAGTATTTTCAGATAGTATTAACAATAGTGTCTAATTACCCTAACTATGTTCATAACTGATAAAAAGTGTCTGTGTTCAGCGACAATTCTATCGATAGCAGATAAGAATGCTTTGCAGTGACCGCTCAGTTCATTTGTAGTCTTGAAAAGGAAGACTTGATTGGACTGATAATTATTTTGTAAAATTGTATAATTTTTTTTTTCAACATAACCACCGTTATCTTTGATGTTTGTTATTATTATTATTAACGTGCCCAAAATAAATAGAAAAAAATAAAGAAAAACTCAGACTAGAATGGGGTTTCGGAGAATGATGCGTTCAACATTTCCAAGATTGAATAAAGGTAAAAATGTGATCACAAAAAAAAAAAAAAAAAAAAAAAAATAATTAAAACCATTTTGTATTTTATAGAAATTCTTCATGATAGATTTCTCGCCATTCTTCTCAGGTTTTCATATAAATCTTTGTTTTAATACAAGAATCGGTCTCACGCAAAGGAAACTTTGGAAACGCGTTTCATAGGAGGTGGAAATGAGAAAATTGGAGAGAATACGTTAAAATAATATACACGAAAATTGCTTTTTAAATTATTCCTTCATTGCAATCCTAAGTTATCGTATTTTTTTGGAGGCTTGTTGTCCTTAAAAACAACCCTTCGTTGAACGGAAACGTGTGCTAAAAAAAAAAAAGAAATACTCGAACGATCAACATTTTCACGTATTCGCGAAAAGAATCCGTCGCAGCGCCATGAAACAACGAAAAGAAGAATAAAATAAATACGAATCGTTCTCTGAACAAGTGAAGGAGAAAGCTGAAGAAAACAGTTGAAGAACGGAAGCGAAGCAGACGGAATTATGAAGAGGGAAGGGAGCTCTGATTGGTCGCTGCATGCGAGGAAGGAGTACGAGGCAGCGGCGGAAGGGAGGACTGGTAGAATAGCGAGGTAACGAAGCAAATGGAAGTGGCTGGTGAATGGAAATGACGTAGCCCAGAAGCTTGTTGTGGCAACTGCGGTTGTTGGTTACGGTAGTACAACTTGTGGTCAATTTCGCTCCAGAGTTCGCGTCACGCATTTGGAGAAACGAGTTGAAATCTTTTAGGCATTTTCAACTCCATGCTTTGAATTCAGTCAGACGTTTAGGGTGTACCAACCAATATCAAATTAATTAATATAATATAACAGAAAACAACACTCGTAAACTAGTAAATCTAAAAGTAGCGATTGATAGTAAATATATGGAACATTCTACTTCTTAAAAGCTTTTTTACAAGGTAATGTCGAAAATTTGCAAGGTTGACCAGACATTTGAGTTTTATCAAATTAAAGAAGAATTCATTGAGTACGAATAAAACTATAATACCGCAGTAATATAGTAGTTATCTACAAATATTAAACTAATTATATGGAAATTATAGACAGATATTGCTATTGAATTCTACCTTGTAATAACAATTGGAGCTTGGTTGTCTGCTGTTCGTTCGTCACCTAGCAACCGCTGATATTTAACCTCCCATACATGAAACAATATAAAACAACACAAAATAGAAACGATTATTTTGTTGATATGTGTAGCCATCCGAACAATTTACTTTTTCATTTTATTTTATAAGCAGATAAGTTGTCACGATTTTGAATATTTAGAAAAATAATTCACATTGGTATTTATTGAAACTATTTCTCGTATTAGGAAGGTTAATCATAAAAGAGATTTGATGTCTAAGTAATTATCTGCGTGATAACATAAATTTAGTCTGATATTGTTCTACTTTGAAGCCAATGTCTGATCCTCTCACTACGATTCGTGTCTCTGCAGCGCATTTAAAATAACTTAAATGTAAAACCTACTGAGACGTTCCAAGCGTCAGCGTCGTATTTGTTGTACAAATTAATCATTGCAAATGTCCCCTAAATGGTTTCTGTTTCCTTTTCTAAGCGGATCACACAAATGAAATATCGCACTTAAAAACATTAAAAGATATGTCTACGAGTTTTCATTACTCTGTCTCAGATCTTTCCCTTTTTTCAGATACTGCATTTGAAAATTATATCGAGAAATGACGCTACTTGACTCGTTTCTCTTAAAACAATGTAACTTGATTTCTTGATTCCTGACAAATGACATCACTGACGTGTCTGATAAGTAACGGTCAAATTCATAGGGAATTATACATTGTATAATGCCATTTACTACTATTCATAACTGTTCCTGCGATGTCCTGTTAATGCTAAATACGAAACAGACAGAAACTTGCATTCAACGAGAAAGTGTTTAAGAGGAAGGAAAAAGTAATATCTGGCACACGACTCAAGTAAATAAAATAGTCTTTGGCTACTTAAAAGTAAACATTCGTATTTGCATGCGGATTATTGGTTAGATTCAATTTTCTAGCACATATAGATTGTTTTCACAGAACATTGTAATTTGGTACTTTAAATGTGTCTAAATAATTTTCATTCTTGGAAGCAATTCTCTTAGGTTTAGATATAATTAAAATAATATGAGAAAGAGAGATTGATTTCTTTCGTAGCGCTGGAGGCGACAAAGCGAGTTGATGAAATGCCGTTGATTAAATCGGACGCAAGTGATTCAAGAGACGATCTCACAAGTTGACAGACGCTGTCGGGGTCTAAATACAAGACTAAGGCATCGTAAAGCTGAGGTATTAAGCCAATTAAGGGGATTTGCAACTTCTCCATCACTAAGAGAAAATGAAATCTTTTAGAAGAGACAGTGCAAGTACACCGCATTTTCAGTAGACGTTCTTTGGTATTAATAATATAATATTCAATTAATTGCTGATCTTGACCGATAGTGAAAACTAAGAAAATACAATAAAGTATATAAAAATATATTTCACAGTACGGAAATTAAAAATTGTTAAAGTAATATTAAAATATTAAATATAAAGTCATGAAAAAACTAAAAACTTAATCTTTTTTAAAATAATTATTTATTGGAAATTTTACGACTGATGTACATTCACCCCTTCACTTCACTTCCCATTTCCCTTCCTTCCCTCCCTTTTCTAACGCACGTATTTCACTTCACAACCACTGTCTTCTACATTAACGCACCCTTTCTTCCAAAACTTGTCTCTGACCCCGCAAATAATAATAATAATAAATTTATTGTCAAAAAACAGTACAAACTGCGTATGACCACGTGGTGGACGTTAAAGTAATATACTCTCCGGAAGCAAGCAAGGGACGTATTCCATCAATTCCGATCCAGGGTCCTAAGGCAGAGGCGGATTCAAAAATTAGATAAGACTAGATAAGATAAAAAGTAAGCTGCGAGTTATATTACTAATAGAATGTCAATATGTTATAATTTAACGCAAAAAATTGCATGTACAAGTTATTATCGAACTATAGATTATTTTGAGTATAGTGTTTAAAAATCATAAGAATTGAAATAAAACCATTCAATCAATAAATTCTTTTACAGTGTAGAAGCACTGGTGCAGGAGGTAGTTTTAACCGCGGATTTGAAGATATTCAATTTCATAATATCTTTTATATTCTTGAGCAGGAAATTTTATACAAGCACAGCTCCCGATATTAAGTAATATTCATGATGAAATTTATTTTTATAATTCGAATAATACCAATAATTGTCCACGTCGATATTTCAAGTACAAGAAATAAAGAAATATAACACCTATATTTTCGATTTCAACTTAGTTCCAGTGCTGTGGTCAATGAAATATCCAAGGTTTCAATCTTCTCCATCTCATCGCCTGCTTGGTCATTTCAAAGCAATATCTTCTGAGAAAACAAGAGGCCAACTCCACTTGGTGAACTTTGTTAAATTCTCAACTCCCGAAGTACTGGATACCCTTCTATCCTTGACGCCTCCGTCACCATTTCCAGGTCGGTGCTTGGTGCTGAAGGCTGCCTCTCATTTATCTCCAGCTCACAATCGTCCAAAAGACTCTCCTAATGCCCCTCTGGGCCTCGCCGAGGAATCCACAGTTGTTCAGGAAATCTCTAAAGAATTTCGTGCGGTCTATTGAATTTCGTGCACTTGGATGAACTTAACTCACCTACATTTCATTCCAATCTTCATTGCTGTTATATTGGTATGATTGTCACAATAATTAATGAAAGAATTCACGCGATTCGATCATGACGATGCGATTTCTTTGACTTGAACGACTCCGGAAAAATGGAATGTGTTACAGTTCTTATTTCACTATTACTTTCGACTTGAACTAGAAATATTGACGACGGTAAAGTGAAAATTGCGACGGACTGGGACGCAAACCCGGGACCTCCTACACTGGCTGCACGTGTGCTGTCCTCAGCACCACCTCAAGCCCGCAAACAACTTATACAGGTTCTCTAGGTTTTGTCTAGAGGCGTGTTTATTGTAACAATAAATCGTGAATTTAGTGTTTTTTCAACTCTTATGATTTTTAAAGACTATAATCAGAATAATCTATAGTTCGATAATAACTTGAACATGTAAATTTACAAACATATTTGCGTTAAATTACAAACATATATACATGACATTATATATGTATTATAACTCGCAACTAACTTTTTATCTTATCTAGGAACTTATGCAAAAAAAATATTTGAATTCGCCTCTGCCTTAGGGCCCTTGATCGGAATTTATGGAATACGTCCCTAGCTTGCTTCCGGAGAGTAAATTACTTTAACGTCCACCACGTGGTCATACGCAGTTTGTACTGTTTTTTGACAAAAAATTTATTATTATTTATTATTATTATTGAAGTTCCTTTCCCCGAGTAGGCACTCGGAAGTTGTGAGTTTAGAAATATCGACAAGATCATTTAGCATTATAAAAATAAATTTCACCATGAATGTTACTTAATATCGGGAGTTGTGCATCTGTTCACAGGGTGAGAGGCCAATTCTAGAAGAAGGGGTGCGTTAATGTAGAAGATGGGAAGATAGTGGCAGTGTAGTGAAGTGAAGTGAAGTGCGTGAGTTAGAAAGGGAGGGAAGGAAGAAGGAAAATGTGAAGTGAAGTGCACTAAAGTGAAGGGGGAAGACAAATGTTCGGATCATACGTCGTAAAATGTGCAATAAGCGATTATTTAAAAAAGAATAATTTTTCAGTTATTTCATGGTCGCATTTTTTCTATTCCAATCATCGATCTGATCGTTCAAATAATTTCTATTTCGAAAAACAAGTTTTAATCCGAGATGAAAGGACGGGAAAACTATGTAAATTCTGCACTGCAGTAGTGACCAACTTCTATGTTTTTGAATTATCATAGGTATCTTTACATAGATTATTTTTGGGTTTGAAAAAAATTGTATCCTCACACCATAAACATTACTTCCATAAACATCACATGTATTATTATAAGGAGTAAAGGATTTTGTCATTCTGTCATTGTGTATTGATGCAAAAGACCTTCTTCGGCAGCATGGTGGACATCTTCAGAGCTATAAAAATTTTTTTACAAAATATAAATTACAAAATAGTCGTAAATATAAACTGAAACATTGTAAAAACAATCTACCCCTTTCTTCTTCGAAAAGTTAATAATTTTCAATATAATATGAAATAATAACAGAAAATGAGAAAGCAGGCAAACCTGGCGTACAACNCCTTCTTCTTCGAAAAGTTAATAATTTTCAATATAATATGAAATAATAACAGAAAATGAGAAAGCAGGCAAACCTGGCGTACAACTCGCTCTCTCGTTGAGCGCTGGATCCCGCTTCATGAACAGTTGTTGTGCTCACTGAGTTTCGCGACGCTATGTATGCAAATGGGAAGTTATGTATGATATGGTTTGCGAGAAAGACTTGTGATACTGCGATGAGCGAGTTGTTGTATTGCGAATGTTTACAGGTACGTTGTTTTCTGTGTGTGTTTTTTAAATCTTTTATTCCGTGTTTAGTTTATTTCTAGAAAATTAGAATATCGGCTAATTGTATACCTTGTTGTGCGTAGCCGTGAAGAAGAAAATATAAATTTTCAACATTCGGCACTACAGAATAGTGTTATTTTTCCTTTTTTTTTTCTCCACTCAGTCTCAATAACAGTTTATATTAATCAGTTTTTATCATACATCAATTCCATACATCCCACCATTAAATTTACTATGGAAACAGAAGACGAACATAGGACACTCAACTTTTTGAACCTCACTATTTCATTTGTCGACAATTTTAGAGAACCCAACACACACAGATACGATCACGGATAACTCAACGCTACACCCACCCACCCACACATAAACATGCAGCGTTCCATGCTATGACACATCGACTGTCCTCCAAATTGCATTTAACAATGGTTATGATACCAGTTTGTTAGATTCCATCATTAAGAAGAAAAACACACTATACACAGAAAACGAATCACAATACTTTTCCCCCTTCATAAAGATACCACGACCCCTCGCATTACCATACCGTACATAGGCAATATTTCTCTGAAGTTGGTAAATTTATTAAAACAACCCGGTCTCTACACTTCCTTCCATGCACCTAAGTCCCTGAGAAACATCCTCTCCCACACAAAAGACCCTACACCCCTCTTGCAATTAAGTGGAGTGTACGCGCTCACATGCGGGGAGTGCAACAAGTACGTGCATATACGTGGGACAAGCTGGGCGCACTTTTGATAAAAGACTACATGAACACATTCACGCTTTCAAACACCTAACCTCACTTCCGCATTTCGCCACACGATGATACATTTGGCATGTTTTGAAAAGTCAAACATAAAATAATGGTACAGTTCAGATAAGCAAATGACTGAATAGTATGATTTGGAAGTCTAGTCGATCACATTGTTTTTATGTTTCAAATATGAAGAAAGTTTTCTAATCGTAAGAGATTTTGCATTTTGGAGGGTGATTGTAACATTTCATGTGGGATTTTACAAAGGGCTTTATTATCATTTCTATTTTTAAAATGATACAACAGAAATAATCAGAAGATACTTCAGTCATCTATATTAATAAAAATTAAATGCTGTTCGTTNGGACCGATTTGGCTAATTAAAAAAAAATGTTTGTAATAGTCAGAACGAGGTTTTTAGGGAAAGAAAAATGCCCAGAAAATTGGAAAATTCGGGAAAAACTGAAAGTGCTTTTTCTATGAGATTTTTATATGAACTCAAGACCCTAACCCAATATTCGAACGATGGATATGCATAATTCATTTTTTGCTTTGTTCGTTATGGTCCAGGAAAAATAATTTGGGACAATACAAAGGAAACTCGGAAAATTCAGACAAACTGCAAAAAATCGTAAATTTTGTATGCACTCTCAATCATAACTAACAATAGGAACAACATATTTGGTTGATTCTTTTTTGTTTTTGCAGTTTTTCAGTTGTGTGTGAAATTTCCCATTGGCGTACTTCTGAATGTACTCTTCCTCAAATTGAATAAGCATGGCCACGATCATTAATAGATACAATGATCACTAAGAAATTCATTTTTTCTTCTTCTCATTTTTACTTTGTTTACACATTTAAAATAGATTTCACAAAACAATCACAAAGACATTTATTGAAATTTGGACAGGACAACGTCTGTCGGGTCAGCTAGTATGATATAATTCTTAAAGTTCACAATCCATTATGGATTAAATAAACAAAATTCTTGATGGTCTCAGAAACATTTTGTAAGACAATGAAACGACAGGATAGTTTGCTGAACAAAAATTCCTGGAAACGACCATTTTTGTTCATCACTGAATATGAAATGGAAATACAAAAGTTGTTTGTAATGGAGGGAAGTTTATTCTAGACATTCTATTAATATACAACTTCTAGTTGTTGTATTAAGTAGAAAGTTCGCTTGCATGTTTTTCACATTGTACTATGCCATGAAAGGTTTCCTGCAATATTTTTTTTCTTTTAGGGAGTGATTTCCTTAGTCCTGAAGTAAGTGATTATTATTTATGTGTTAGTCTCGATTCTCTCTTAATAATGCTTATTTTGTAATTTTTAAAGTAATTTATCATGTAATACAACAATTGGTTGCGTTAATTCCTGAGTGGTTATGTTTCTGTCAAAGTAATTTTAATTATTAGAAATCAATCTTCTCTTAATATCCTCAAATATTGACTTTCACTCGGAGATAAACAATGGTTCTTTATTGGACACTTAGGTAAATGTAACTCTGTACTGCATAGCTTATGAAGTAATCCCATGCTCATGTTGTATATTTCATGCAAATTATAAAATGAACAATTCTTAATTTTTTATATTATGTCAAATTATTTTGTACTATTGCATCTTTTTGTGGAAAATAAATTATTTGTACTTAATGAATCTCTTTACACTTTACTGTGGCTATATTTATGCAAAATATATATTTTCAAATTTTAGAAATCAATAAATTCTAGCCACAAATCTTTTGTGTGTTGTACCTAGTTTCATAATTACAATTATTGAGAGTAAGTATGATGTCAGAGATGTATATTGAACATTTTTAAATTCACTTTCCAAGCATCCATTGCTACAGAAATAAAACATTTTGTAAAAGATTAATCAGCTACATTTTTATAAAATAGAAACAAATATTTCATCAGATCATGTGTTGTTTGGAATTTGTTGCTAGTGAATTGCTGAAATTCTAAATATTATGATGTGAACTTTATTGAATAAAATCTATTGAACTACACATTGCTTATGACGTTATTTTGTAGTGACATCTTTCTGAAATTCATATTACATTCTATTGAACTACTATTCATGATCAATTACAAAATGTCTTGGAAGGGGCTAAAATAACTAAATTAAAAGGTACTAAGAAAAATTGTATTGTCCCTGGAAAATTGACTTATGTGAGATTTAAGTCAAGTGACTACCTACTGGTGCATTTTTGCATTGTATTGGAAAAGAAAGAAACGACATTTGTAGTGAGTTGAAATGTTTTAAAAATTGTTGAACTGAAAATATACTATATTTTTGTCTCTGCAATATTTATAAGGGATGGATTGGTGACTGTTATAACAAATAGCATTATTAACCCAATACATTTCGTGTTTGTTCAGTTTTTAAAACTTATTTTTGTTGAATATGCCTACCTTGGCCTCATGTTCCTTTCTTATTTTTCAAATGTGCTCCAAATATATATGAAAAATAAGCATCTGGATTGGTTTCGTATTTTATCAGTGGCCCGTTAATTCAAAATACAGATTCAATTTATTTGAAATGCTATTTATTTAAGTATTGGTGAGTCCACTCCTTTACATTAAAAATCCTTTACTCTACGATTGTATTATGCTGGCAGATATACTGGCTCTGCTAGTTTTGTCGTTTATTTAAATGTAAATAACTTCACAGAATTATTTTCATACACGTAAGGTATACGAAATGAAGCAAAGAAATATGCATAGTTTGTTATCCCCCACAAGGTCATATGCAGTTTGCAACTGTGTTTTTGACTATAAAGTTTATTTATTTCACATTTAATTAAGTATTAGTATAGACGTACACTTAGTAAGTGAACTATTCTTAGTCTAATGACTATGATATATTGTTTTATTGTATTTACAAATGTAATAGACTAATGTATTTTTTTATAGTTTCAATCTTGAAAACCTGCCACAGGAAAATTTAACAAAAGATGAAAGCTGAAGCTAATATATTGGTGAATTATAAAGAAGTTTGGTGAGCCCTAAAGCCATAGTTAAAAAAATGTATATATAAAGAAGTTTTGAAACACGATAATTCATTGATATTGAACTGTTCTAGGATCTTTGTATCAATTCCCAATTGACAAAAATATTAATTTCATTATATTCATTCCAAATTACAAATGTCTTAAGGACACATTTTAAATTTATTTTCTCTTCGTACATTCTGTCCAGTTCAGAAAATACGAAGCTATGTCAGCATTCCTTGTTGTAATATGTTTACTTTCATTTACAAGTTTTCATGGGACCTTCTCTATGAGTTTGAAAAATTTAATTTACCTAAAGGTGGTAATTGATTGATTCAATGTCATAATTGTAGTGTGAAACTGTTGTTTATTCACAAATTTTTATTTATAAATCAAGGTTTGTTGGAAACTGAGCTAGGATACTTTAATCTTGTGTACAGTAGAATGTATAAATATTACATGTAGGTTATTAAATATATTTAGTGACTTTAGTATGGACAATTCACAATATATATTGCGATACTTTTGTGATAAATCCTGCACCGTCTCAGGGCATTTGATGAGAATGGATGGGACGGTCCCTTGCGTGCTCCTGGAGAGTAATTTAGTTTATTACCCCTCAACTTTTTTGACCCAAAATGTATCTATCTGACATTTCAACTCTTGGGTTTTCCTCTGGAGTAACAAACTGTGATAAATTATTAAATATAGCAACATAACAATATGATTACTTTATAGAAAATATTTTCTCAAAAAAGCTCAAATCATACACCTAAGTTGTGAAATAGTATAGTAAAAACTCAATAATTCTTCCTTGTCTGTATGTATATTTAAACTCCCATTAGTTTATTTTTTATAAATATTTTTCTGCATTCTTTTTATTGATAAGACTTTATATTTTAAAAAAAGTTATCAAATTACTCTCTTTATGGTTATTTGTTGATATGAATTTCATATTTTCAGAATTAAGTGATTTATTTAGAAATGGTAATGTATCATTTGGAAATACTGGTTATCTGTCTGTCTGTTTTTACTTTTAATACCTTAATTTACAAATTCTAAAAGAGACGGTCATTTGCTAAGAGTATGTTAGGCTCATTTTTATACTTAGGAAAGTTCTTCAATCTTTTAAATGTAACATGGTACAAATATGTAAATATGGATAACAATAAGTAAATGAATGAAGTTCATAAGTGGAAGGGGTCAGAGGAAGTAGGTGCTGCTTAAATCATGCACAGGGAACAGGAAGAGCCACGGCTAGCACAGATTAACACTAAAATTAATTTGCAAGGTATTGGAATCGTTATTTCTGTCATGGAGTGGGGAGAAAAATCACAATGTTGAATGAACACAAATTCATACTTACTTATTCATTTTATTTCCTACTCTAGATCAGAATACTAACAATAACAGTATATGAACAAGATATTATTTATTTTTGTTTTTATGAACACAGTTCTTTCCAGGGTAGCTATTATAAGCAGAAATATTTTCATTGAAGATTTATAAAATAAGTAAACAAGAACAAAATTCCTCAGAAATATATTCTTCAAAATGAAGCTATTCTTCTATGATCACATTTAGTTAAATATCACATTTCACAAAAATCTGATAATATAAATTTTGTTTTATTTATATACATAAAAAAATGAGCATACTCTATGAACAACATGATACAGGATAACTAAAAATGGCAAATACTAATCTAGGAGAGAGTTACACACAAAAAGTTTTACTAAGACAATATTGAAGTTAATATTCTACAAACTGTGTAGAATAAATAACACTTCATATAACACAATATAAAAGGTACAATTATCTTAAGTAAATTATATAGTATGTAAAACACTTTTATAATAATTTCTTGATTAAGTGAAGTACAAAACAAACCAACTGTACAAATCTGGCCTTAGTAGTATGTATATGTATGAGTGTGTGTGTGTGTATATATATATTTTGCTATTTGAAGAAAATGTTTCAAGTGTACGACAACTTTCAGCCAAAAGAAAACCCGAGACTTGCCTAAAACAGAAACTCTCATCAAGGAACAGAAGGTTGTTGTAGGGGTCACGACCCTCGAATCACTTTTTTTATTGTACTTCATTTGGCAAAAGAAAACAATACATGTCAATAAAACATTTCAGCTATGCACTGCCTCCCATAAGAGATAATCTAGCTATCAGTCAGTCTCTAGGAGTAAAAAATACATGCCAATAATCTTTTTTTTTTGTTTAAATTATTGTAAAAATTAGTTAGCCACACATTCCACTTTCTTTTCTTAAGTGGAGTGTGTGGCTGACAAATTTTTACAATACTTTATTGTTGTGACTCCACTGTGAATTCCTGAAGTAATTTACGTCCTATTTTGTTTTTCTAACAGTTTATTAGAAAATGAAAATAATTGTGAAAGCATATCTTTTTGTTTCTGTCCCCTCCCCAACAGAATACCCCTTATCTGCCCTAAATGTTCAAATGTTGAACAACAGCCAGCGACATGAGTCGAATAAGAATCTCACAAACAAGACTCTTGTTCCGGCATAACATTCAAGTAGCTGAAGTTACCATACAAATGAATGATTTAAAAACTCAAGATTTAAGTATCATACAAATCTTCATTACAAAATGAACATTGATTTCATATTATGATTCTGAGAAAAATTGCAAAGTTTTATACATTCCAAATTGAATTTTTCACATTCTCAGAAACAAAAAACTTAATTAATTATTTCAAGTAAAGAATTGTGATGCATTATCCTTGAATTTTTTCAAATGTCATTTGAAAGGTGTTAAATATTATTGTCATACACATATACCCTCATAAAGATTCTTGCAGAAACGTGAAATGTAATTTATGAATCAATAATCATTGTTTGAAAGTTCTCTCATATTTTTTCCTGAAACAATGACATTTTACTACTGATACACAAGTTCTACAAAATTTGCGTCTCTTAGTTTTGTACAAAACAATTAGAACTAGAGGTAGTCTTAAGTGTTTCAACTCACTTAAGTACATTTTACTTCTTCTAGTAAAACAGGTTTTACAACATGTGATAAAATTGGCACAATTTTTTTATCTTATCATCAGGCACTCTTTATCTTTCACAACTGGACATGCGGACAATTCTTCTTGGTGACATAACACACCGAATGCATGGAACATAGAAAATTATTAACATCTCAAGAATCTATTCCATTCTCTATTTGTGTGTGTGTGGGAAGAGGTGGGAGGAAGTTGACCCCGTTACTCTGCTAGTTGGACCACTTGAGTCATTTTGTTTAATTGCCATAAATACTATATCATCAACTTTAGAAAAAATAATTATTTTGTCTCTCATCAGACTAAACAAGATTTCTAGAAATCTAATGTTCAGTTTCCAAAATTAATTTATATGGAAAGCTAAAAAATAAGAAAATATTCTGTATACAAAAGCTTTGATTTAGCGAAAATAAATGTGTATGGTAAAATATTCATTGAGTGACGTGTCCCGTACTCCGCTTTCATTATTCATCCAGGACTTCTCTAGGAAACCCTCGCACACATCAAATGGATTGATCTCTGGCATGGAATGGATTAATCAACTTGAAATCAAATTGTTTTCTGACGGAGCCTTGAAATATAACAATCTATTCTTCAAAAGGTGTATAAAAACTTTCACACAAACCAGCTGTTAAGAATGACCAGTAATGATTCTTTCACAGACTGATTAATTAACTATTAAAGAAACTAAACAGTGTTTTGACCCCCACTGTGGGTCATTATCAGGTAGGTAAGCAGGCATATGGCCCACAGCAGGGGTCGAAACGTTGTGTAGTCTCCTTAATAGTTAATAAATCAGTCCTTGAAATAAGGTCACATTATTCAAATTATAATTCTTCAGACATAATTACAATATGGACCAGTAGTGATCTTGAATCAAATCACCTCATAGTTAATATCATTTTTCTTATTCCGAAAACCGTATGGTCATCACCGACTTTTCAATCCATCCAACTTTAACGTATCACAAATGTTTCTTTTCATCTGCCTAACTTGAACTTTCTTGCTATGTTTAAAATTCATTCTGTACGGGCTTCTTTTTACTTGTAATAAGCTTTAATTGATTATAGAATATAAAATTAATTTTGTGGTGCCCAAGCTATGTCTTCATCTAAATGGAACAAGGCATAAAGGGGATAAGTTCATCAATTGTCATAATGAAGAAAGCAATGGCACTCCATACATTGAACGTTATCTGCTTAGGAGAAACGGACAAGTTCATGCAACAAACAGTGTCTCCTATAAAATTTAAGAAAGGGGTCTGGTCCCCTTTAATCCCTCAACCTTTAGAAACGTTTGAAATTTTTAATGAAAGCCTGCAATAAAGGTAAATTTTCTGAAAATAGTTTCTTTTTTAAGGTGGTTAATTTTTGTTTCATTTTGTCACTTGATGAATATTGTATCATAAGTTCACATAGTATTTTACCTTATAATGTACCTGATTTTAAAATGGGATTACTTCCTTGTGCACATGTGGACAGTCCTCCCAACATTCTGTAATTTAAAAATAGAAGATTAAATTCTACACAAATACTATGGTGTAAGAAACAATTCCAATATGACTGACCCATTCTATACGGAGCACATTAGTAAGAATATGTGTCATACACCTTGATGATATGTAGATTAAACATTTCTTAAGTATTTTTTCTCTCCACTTTATATCAATCAGATTATATCACTTAATTGATAAATTTAACTCCAAATAGTATATTACATTTTTTTGACATATTCACACCAACAAAGTGCCCAAAAATACAAACTCTCCAGCACTAAGAATTACAAGAATAGAATTCTATCGTAACATAATTACTACAAAAACAAAATGAATAAGCAAACAAATCTTACTTTCTTGAACATTACTCAATAAAAGATAAAGTTACTTGAAATTGAAAATCACAAAACACAATTGCAACAATCTCTTTACGTTAAAATGACGAGTAGTGGACCAAGAGGAACCAAATTCATCTTGTTCATTGTTTGAATATTCTTTGGGTATAAATCAATGTATGTATCTACATAATAATAACAACAAATTACAAAGAATAAAGTAAAAATATCTTGTGGTTACGAATTCTACAATCTGCAATGCCACATAATTATTCCTTGTACAGTTCAAGTCTCTTTCTTTTGGCCCTCTTCACGGCATTTAGTGAAAGAAAAAATGATTATACTATATTTGACTATTATCACTTATCCTACTATTGTAGGCACGGCATAACTATAAATTCTAATGAACACATAATACATTTTTCAAACTTAAATTCCTCTCAGTAAGAGAACACCTTAAAAATTATAATTAATTTCAACATCACAAAAAATCAATTAAATTTAGTTACGTACATAGCCTGACTCTAACTTAGAAATACTGAAATTATTTAGAGATCAATAAGATTTCCTTCTTTCACCACACTAAAACTAGTTTCTGCAACAGCCCCTCCTTCATTGTCATCATCCTCAGCAAATGTAGTCCAAGTTTTCATAGAATCTTGAACTTTATTAGTTGACACTGGCTTTTGTACATGGCTCTGGAAACTTGACATTTTGGGACCGACGACTTTCGGTTGAGGGGCTGGAGCTTCGATGTTTCTAACCGTTCCAGCGTTATGAGGAAATAACAAAAGAGGATCCTACAGAGAAGAACACAGATGTTATTGTAATTTATACAAAAGAGTAGTATAATAATAAATTATTTTTTTTATTGTCAAAAAAAACAGTACAAAGTGCGTATGACCACGTGGAGGACAATAAACTAATTTACTCTCTGGAAGCAAGCAAGGGACGTATTCCATCAATTCCGATCAAGGGCCCTAAGGCAGAGGCGGATTCAAAAATTTCAGCAAAAGTTCCTAGATAAGATAAAACGTTAGCTGCGAGTTATAATACTAATAGAATGTCAATATGTTTGTAATTTAACGCAAATATGTTTGTAAATTTACATGTACAAGTTATTATCGAACTATAGATTATTCTGAGTATAGTGTTTAAAAATCATAAGAGTTGAAAACCCACTAAATTCACGATTTATTGTTACAATAAACACGCCCCTAGACAAAAGCCTAGAGAACCTGTATAAGAAATCCGCCTCTATCCGAAAGAAAAATGGAGAAAAACCCGGGCCAGGATGGTATAACTAGAACAACTTACATCGCCATTTGTATTATAAAAATATATTAACAAACCATGTTACACCCTTCTACAGAGACCAACTTATTCTCCAGTTTATTTCAATACATACATTTTGTTTCTATACAGTTAAGGAAGTTACTGATTTCAATAAAATAAGTTAATATAAGCTTCACTTTTCTCATCCAATATCAATGTCTTAAAATTCCGATATTAAATAATTCTGGTTAATATTCCTTTATCACACCATTGTAACAGTATATTCAATACTAACTGATAAAATTCTACTACAGTTAATATCCATAATAAAATGAAATTAATTTGTTCCACTTGAAGACGACTTTAACATAAAGTCAAAACATGGTAAACTTTTAAATCACAAAATATATACTGCTTGTCCATTAAAGTCTTGAGTTATCTAATTGATAAAAATATAATAGTTTACATTTATCTGTACATAACCTTGGAATGGTCGTGTACAGCATCTCAGTAGCCCCCATGGTGGCCCAGGTTTTTCTCCCATTTTCTTTCGAACAGGGAATACATAAAAGAATTTGAAATTTAAGTCAGATTTCTATTCATTAAGATACTCAGCTATTAGTTATTTTACTGTTATAATAAAAATTATAGTATATTTAAGATCAATTTTATGTATTTATATTGTATTTTGTGGCCAATTTGGAGGCTCCTTAGAGGAGGAGGCCTGGGGCGACTGCCCCCTGCACCTAAGTACGCTATTGTCCACAAGACAACTCAACTTGAAACTACTACAACTCAGTTATCATATTGAAACCAGAGAATAAGATCAAGCACCTCAGATCTGCTCTCAACAACTGGAAAAACACCAAGAACTGAAATATTGACAGTTGCAACTCCTGAGGTAATCCAGTTCACTTAATATAATGGGTAAACTACACCGCAACTTCAAAAGAATTTAAAAAATAAATACGGGAGAAACATAACAAATACTATTTTAAATTGTTTTTCATTCAAACTTTTTCTACTACTTGAATCACATAGTATTTTACCAAATAAAAATAAAATTTAATCGATTAAATAAGAAAAACAATTGCAAAAACGTGCATGATATCCAAGTTTCATTATACAGTAGAACTCCCCTAAACCGGCCTATTCCATGTATAAAGTTTCTTTTGTTGGCAAACTCTAAAGCCCCAATTTTTAAAAAAAATTCTTTTTTCTCTTTCAGCTTATAATAGCTGGCAGGTACTTCCTCAAACATTGTTTGAGGAGCGTTTCCTGGAAACTAAAACGGGGTGATGTGATAATAGGTGTGTTTGTTTAATTCTTTTGTATCAATTTTTATATATATGTATGTACATTCAGTACATTAAATGAGTTGCAATGATGTTTCATTTGCTTGTTCATTCAGATATTCTGATGCCATTATAGGTTCTTTGAATGAATTTTTTTTTCTTCATGGGAACCTCAGATTAACTGACCAAATGGGTGACTGGCGAGGGACTCAGTCCCAACCAGACTGGTTGAGAGGGGTTCTACTGTAATATTGAAACGTAGGAAAGAATAATTCACTGTCAAATCAATTCTATCGAACATCAAAACACTATTTCCTTTAAAAATATCAATTGAATATTAGGTTTCTTACCTTCCCAGTTCGAGAATTAATTTTTGTTTGCAGGATAATGAGTTGTGAGCGCCAATATTCATATCTGGAATTCAAAGAAAATTGTCAGAGGTACAATGTACAAAATAAATTAAAAAACAGGACATAAATGAGTTAAAAGCACATACGTTGCTTGTTTCATTGCCATGATCCACTGCTGGACATGTGATTCAGATCTACCCGAAAAGATATGTTTGCGATCAGGTTCATCTCGAAATGTAATTGAAAAAGCAAAAGGTATACCTATTCCCATTTCATATTGTATATTGGAATTTTCCAACACAAATACACCAGCAGGCTGTAAAAAATAATAATAGTCATTTCAGAAGACAATTTCACATCAACAGATTTTACAGAGTTTTCTTTTCAAGAAAATAACACTTCATAATTGACAGGGTGTTTTTTCAGGAAATTAAATAATTATTTCCTCTCTCATACACTACTTACACTACACCACTATTGTACAAACATACCTGTTTAGAGTCTATTTTTCCAAGTTCATTTATCCGGAAGTAAAAGAGAAGATTCGACTTCAGCTTAAACCAACGCTCTTTAAAACCTATATTAATACCAATAGAAGCAACCAATAAATAAAACAACATGAAAGAAGAGGATTATATCAAATCAAACTTTTTAGTTCTATGTTGTCTTTATAAAAGTAATTTTATCACAATCAATATTTACCAGATTGGCTGAAATTTCCACTAGCTGGACGTCGGTGATTAAGTCTACCTTCCAATTCGACGGGTCCGACACCAATTTCAGCCAATTCTCTGTCGTTGAATCGCATCTTATATCCTCCGAAGAAAATCAAAATAAAGTGTAGTCTAGCATAACCTTCAAAGTACAATTCTAATCACGGCAGTTCCATCAATTACACTTTTATATCAATTACACATATTTAACTGCACTATAAAAGAAAACCTGCAGAAAATACAGTACTAAATTATCTCAAAGGAAGCAAATTAAATGACGAAATTTTCTTTTCAGTAAAACAAAAACAAAACAACAGGAGCCATATTGAAAGAACTGTCAAACTCGACTCATACACGACATAAAGCACGAATTTTTTAAGTTGGCTGTTCAGGAATCCAAAGCAGTTAATAGCCATTCTCTGGAAGACAAGATCATTTTCAATACATCTTAGAAAATACAAACGTGAATTATTTTCTGATTAATCCAGATCATTCATTTCTAATTTCAGATTAGAATAAAAAAATGTTATTTTGAATTAATCAATCAATCCTTGTATCATATCATCGTGATGTACTATCATATTCAAAGTGTTGTAATTATTCACGAGAATATCTTAGACGACAATGTTATCCAACTTTGTTTCACAAAAATAGTTAGGTAAATAAGTTTTTTCATCAAATAAGCGAAACATGATCCCATTAATAGCGTTTTTATTTCATTAATGATGTAAAAATAGAATTTTACATCGAAATTTGGAGGACAAGCACTCATATTTACTCATTTACACTCCTCTACAAGTGAGCATATACTTTTCAATTTCTCATACAGTTCGATGCCGACTCACAGAGAAGCAAACTCAAAGGAAAATGGGAAAAACTGAATAATATCTATAGCGCATTTTGTCACTGGTGTCTAATGGACTTTTCTTATTTTTCAAGGCTCAGTTATCAATGAAGTAACCATCAGCGGCAATTTTTTGTGTTATTCAAGCAGTGAAATCGCTTATAAAATTTCGATCTTGTTCAAGAGTCGACTGACACATTGTCATTGGTGACTTCATAGGCGCGCATGGTGGGGGTCGCATAATTCAGAATGTGTATAACGGCCTGACGAATTCGCGGAGGCTGTGGAGTAAGGCGTCGAGGAATTCATTAGTGCTTTGCAATTTTGTAAAAGCCATGTTCTAGTCATAGAATATACGAGTTTGTTGTCAAGTAACTCTTGTTGTTGAATACACATTTCATACTACTTGTATCTCTTGTCGTTTTGAATTTGGTGCATTGGTTTGCATTGCATTGTATGTGCGCATAGGAAGCTACTGCAAGGGAAACAGTTTTTGTAATACTTTTCGAGTCAAATAACTTTTATATCTTTATATTTGTTATTTATCTGTCAATTTTAAAATATATTTTGAATTTTTATGTATATAAAGTGCTACAATTGTCGTAAAAATTTAATTTGGAACTTCTATTGAGCTCCTGATCGGTTGTAATGTCCTGGCAGATTTTAAAAGCTGCACGATAACTGTCATATTGGGCGGCTGGGTGACTGCACTTGAAGCTTTTATGACCGGTGTGGTTGTAGTAATGAACATATATTATTTAATTCAGTGTTAGTGTCAAAGTGTGCTATTTTTCCCAAACGAATGAAAATGGATGAAGATCGTTGTGGACTTCAAATGGGTGCAAGTGTGGACATCAGGCGGACAGACGGTAAGTGCAGACTTGACCACATTTGGATATGCTTGCATGCGTTACCTCGATTCTTTATTTGTGTGGGAGTATACCTTATGGAAAAAGAACTGCTCGACATTGCTCTTCCTCATTGCAAAATAAGAGCATAACCTCATATTTGGTTACTCCTGTATTGTAAAATGTTTGTCGATTGCTTCACAATTTCTTTCGGTTATGAACGTTTAAAAACGTGGGCTTCTAGCCGCTTTTTCTTACTCTTTCCTTTATGTGCAAGATTCTCAAAACTTGCAAAACTCTACTGGTATATACGTTTGTAGGTCTTATCTACAAACTTTTGCTCAATCATTACCATAAATTCTCTTGAGTAATGTATACTTTTCTTATTCTTCTTGTTTGGGTTGTAACTCGTTATCTTGCAAATTATTTTTGTTATTGTACGCAAATCGTGGTTGCTTTGTGATTTCCTCTTTGATTTGGTGTTGTTATGAAGGTTGTAATTCATGTTTGGTAAAAACTTAACTTCCATTTTTATACCTAAATTTTAACTTTAACAACAGTAGTTTTTTTTCTTATTTATTACTTTGTTAAATAATGAGTGTCTGAAACATTTCTGAATTTTTATTTAATATTCATCATGTAGTGTTATTTATGATGTAAAGCTATTTATGGGCAAATTTCTAATTCTATCTGTTAATATTTTCCCTTTAAGGTATTCATATAAACTATTTTTATCATGCTGTGTTTTAGACACCCTTATTGACATTATGCTGCCCAAATTTGTCAGGAGGGTTTGTGTTTATATTTTGAATCTGATTATGCTCATGCTTTGTGTATCTTCCGAAATAAGTAATTTGTGAAATAAAAATTATTTCACTCAGATTGAATATATTTTGAATGTGAACATATTTTTTAAACAAAAATACCATATTTGCTTGGTGATTGTTAATTTTTTTTGTTCTAATAGAAATCGTGCATTACATTAATCTCAAATTTGTGTACTTCAGTTTACGCATGCATTACTTGGTGGCTTTGACGCCCACTTCGTTCGCTTGGATTCGTCAATAATTGTCACGTGTTCTTTTGTGTTTCCACACGTGTGTCATAGTGAACTTCACTATTTTGTAGTTGAGAGTGGATCAACCCTCGTATGAAGGGAAGGAAGTGCGTAACCGCACAGCGGACGATGAGTTTCTCCTCGTCGTAGTACTGCGTAACGTCCTCCACTCCCTTCCCTTCCCTTCCCTTGGCCAATCTTGTTTCCCGCTGTCGACAGGAGAATGCAGCAAACATTGCACGCTGCGGCGCCTTCTTTTCCCTTTTCCCCTCCAACACATTTTGTTCTCAGCTGCTCACCCGTTTAGACCAGGTGTTACCTCCCTGCAGTGCACGGGATCAGTCGGTAGTCTTCTTTGTGCATTTGGAGGCAGGCAGTGGCGGATCCAGGGTTTTCTTTTAGGGGGAGGAAGCCTAGATCTCGTGGGGGTATAGAAATTTGGAAAGATCGGTGCACTTTTAAGGCAATATACAGATCGGTAAGAAAATATTTTTACTACCCAATGCGAATACAATGCATATGTACCAAACACATTGATGTTAGCTTTGTGTACCACTAAAAAGCAACAAAACTTTTCGCTGTTGAGTGGTTATTTGTTTTCCTAAACAAATTTTCTTGTATTCACGAGAATCTATATCACTAATGGTTTGCTTATGGTTGGAATTTTAACACTGTTGATTCTGTGGAAAATTTATTGATACAAATACTGAAATGAACTTAATGATTAGCGAAATAACTGTTATGTTTGAAATTGTTGCATTTCACTTGGCGTTGTGGTGTCTGTATAGTGTATTCGCTGTATTTGGCTAAATGTTTCACATTCTCACAAATAGCACAAACATGCCATCCTCACGTGGTGCGTACACGCGAATAACTCAATAATGCCAAATATGTTTTCTTGTACCAATGATGGACGGGATGTATATGATATGATTCGAGAAATATTTATACTATTTCGTTTTCCCAGTCCATGTAACGAATAAAAGAAATTGTAGAATAAGAAAAGTTCTACTGAGTTAAACACCAAATGTTAACGCAAATGTTTGTCTTATTTGAGTCCTTTGATGTGCGACTAAAAACCGACAAGAGGACGGATACGGGTGTTCGCGTATTTGCCACAGTAGAGCCTCGAACACATCGAATAAGGACAAATAGATCATCTACACTTGGCAAATACGCAAACACGCAACGCCACGAGAAGTGCCAATAGGAATGAGACACAGGTGATGTAGCTGCTGTCAGAATATGGGCATGTGTTGTGTTATAGACATCTCACGCTTCAGTAGTTTGTATTACTTAATGAAAAGAAAGAGTTGCTCGTGAATTTTACGTGTTGTATGACTAATCGAGCAATGAATGACGCACTAATTGAACGCCAATAACTGATTGCTGAAGAAGGTACTCACACAACATTACCTCTCGAAGAACTTCGCTATCCAACTTTCAATTTTCGCTCGTAGTCTGATTCCTGTCCACTTTTCTAGCGTTTATTCTGCATTCATCCCGTTCTCTGGAGGATTCCTGTTCTATAGCATTTCGTGACTATATTTCTGATGCTCTAGTTTCTTTCTGATTCGAGCAACCAACCTTTGACGTCAGTCGCTATTCATACGTAGCAGGTTCTCTATATTGACGCCTTCTGCCGACGGGGAGACCCGTGTCAGCCCTGTGTGTAAATGGATTTTAAGGAATTGGGTCAATGACTCCAAGTTTCAAAGGGAAATGAAAATGTGTTGTGTTGTGTTGTGTGGATCGTCGTCGTTTGATTTATTCTCTAATTACTTGTAAAGGGTTGTTCCATTTATCAAATAGATGAATGTTTTTAATTAGTGTTAAGATGTTTCGCGCGTATTAACTGAACAAGTGACGATTGGATTTCGATAATAACTGAAATGAAAGGTAAGAAAGCAGGAAGGAGGTGTAGAATTAAATGGGAAGATGTCAATGATTACAAAAAAAGAGGGGGGAATGGCTGACAGGAAATGTGGAAGTCAGTCTTCAGCACACTTCGACGCCTTGTGGAAGAGGTTATGTTTAAGTTCTTCTTTGGCGTTTTTTTTAAAAAAATATTGTAGTGTTTGTAAATGGGAAATGCTTATCTACATGTGTGGGTGGTGGCCCATTAGCTGGGTTCACATGGAGATAGTAGTAGTTAGTTAGTGATACTAGGAGAAGTAGGAGGTTGCTTCGCTTTTTGAAGTGAAAATCTACAATTTTTTTCTCTTTTGCACCCGCCGGGAATTGAACCCGGAGTGACCGGGTGGCAAGCTAGCATGCTAGCCCTGAGCTACCAGAGGTTTGTGCGAACGTCCGTGTTATTTGATGCAGGGAACGGTTCGGGACTGTGTCTTCCACGCTCCTGGGTGTTGGATCTTGAAACTCCTTATAGCTCCGACGCAGCGTTGAGTCGATACACCTTCGGAGCGTCGGGGGATGAAATTAACGAGGGGAGGAACTCCTCGCATCGAATCCACAAGAATCGACGGTTTTCAGGAAATTACTAATTAGGATGGAAATGGCGGGAGGGAGGGACGAAGGACTATCACGACACACTCTGCAGAAAGTTGTTGGAGCTGAAAACGTGACAGGATGAGGAAGATGTAGACGTTGCTTCGAATCGTTAATTGAGTTGTATCCAGATTGTTGAAGTTCGTGTAAAAATGTCGTTTAAAACACATATTTATTCTTTCTTTTCCCCGCCATCGAATTTATTTCCCAAAAATTTTCCGAAGGTGGCAGTTTTTGTGAAGTGTCTCGTTTCGCTGTTGCGGCTGTTGCGATCCCTACCCTGACCTAAACATTTAAGACGTACAGCTACAGGAAGTTCTTACTTTTACTGTACGAGTTCCACTTAACTTTTGCGCCTCGCTATGGGGATTTAATTTGTTCTCTCCTCCTCTCGCAGAACCTGAGCCCGGCGTAAAAATTTGCAGCGTTCATTAGGATGTTGGGAGAACTTGTCTTTAGGATGCTACGACCGATAATTTCGCCGGTTGGTTTGAAGATATTTCACATGTGGGTAGCTAGTTTTTGTTAGTAATATAATTAAATTATATTTTCGTATATTATTTTAATCTAATTATGGGATCGTTAAATTTAAACTTTTGCTGTATAATAAACATTTAAAACAATTTAATCGACATTTTTACGTATTAAGTTTTTACGTATTTTGTCGTTTGGAAAATAATTAAGAAACAAAATAACTAAAATGTACCTGATAGCAATAGCTCTCGTGACCATCTTTCGCAGGTAGATCTTCGTCGTTGCTTTTCTCATTGAATGATAATTCAGCATCAGGTCCTCTCGTATAATAAAAATTACATTTGAAGACGACCTCTTAACTTTGATATTAGTGTTTCAATAGGAACCATTACGTTCTCGTAGTGGAGATACAGGGTTGCCAAGAGGTATTTGAATTTGAGACCTGCTCCCCTTCTACTTCAAACTCTTCCAAACCTCTCCCCAGTTATAGTAAATGTATATTGTAAATAAATGTAGGTAACCTTTTCGATCCTTTCTTCATATCCGTATAATTGGATTTGTTAAAAAAAAAGGTTATTTTGGAGTTGGGACAAAGTTTTTCCTCATCTATATATTTGTAACTCACATTATACTGTTGATACAACAATTTAATGATGTAGGTTTTTTGTGATTATCTCAGTAAGGAGTAACAGTTTAGTGTTTGAAAATACAGAAATGTTTTTTCTCGCCGATCTGGATAACTGGCGATTCGGATAGTGCGAGTTCTACTGTACATTTTTTTCCGATGACAATTTTACTTTTCGTATGATAAAGAGATGTTACTGATATATATTATTGGAGGAAGAGGCAATGGGTGGTATGAATAAAAACGAGAATGCTCGTGCGACCATGAGCTTTTACTCTTTCTGATATGAATAAAAACCTCCAGAGTAAGCTAGACAGGATACTCAAGCTCCTTGTATCTAGGAATTTCCAAGAAACTTGCGTGGTTGTACATGTTCTTTGGAAACGCGTGTCGATTGTTTTTCTGAAATATGTAAGATCATTTACCTGATTGAGTGGAAAGGAGTGAAAATGGAAGGAATTTCATCAACTTTCTTTAACGAAATATTGATGAAATATCAGTCAGTTTTCAAAAAAGTCAAACGCCAGGTGTCAGGAAAGAGAGAGCAGAAGCGATTGAGGAGATAAGAAAAGAAATACAGAAAAAAGATTCGGAAAAAATTCACAAAGTAATGCTATAAAATAAAATAAACAACATGAAAATGAGACTGAAATAGAAGTGCGATACAAAGGAAAAGGCAACATCCCAATCATATTAAAAGATTGGGAGAAGGTTTTACACGAGTTGATGAAGAACAGCAACCCAACCATAAATAAAATTCAAGGTGAGTGTCAATATTTTTATTAAATTCTTTTTAATAAAATTCATATTTTTATTTCATTAAGTGAATAGGTTCATGTAACATTACAATTTTTTTAATATTCATCACCCTTACTGAGAAAAAAAACATGAAAGAGAAGATTCATAACAAAAAATCAAAAGAAACATTTATCAATTTTACCTAACAAAATATTGTGATTTCTCTCTAATAAAATATTTGTGAAGTTCAGTACCAAGTGAGGACATATCTGCTTATAGTAGGAGATTTCAAAATGGTGTGGGAGGAGATATAGGTATTTATCAGTGTCAAAATGTGCTATTGAGGGTATAGACATGTTTGTATTCAGTTGCATCCAAATAGGTTGTGTTCCATGTCAGAGAAAAAGATGTTAATGCTGCTAAACAATAGAATGCAATCTATTCTATTCCTGCTACTATAGGTGGTATTGATTGTTCCATGTTGCAATAAAAATCATTAATATATTATTATGTGAAACGAATACATTATGCCTGTTAACACATCCAAGCGACTTGTAAATGAAATGTATGTAAGTGTAGATGTGCCATGGTCTGATTCAGAGCACGATGCAATAATTTGGAGTAACAGCAGGAGGCAATAAGAACTAAGACTAATGCAGGAAATGGACTGCTAATTTGTGATTCAGAGTATTCACGAGGTATTTTCCTATCATAAACCCTCCTCTTCGTACATGTTCCTATAATAAACTATTCACAAAACACTGCACCAGATTCATTAGTTTTTGCACATATAAATCCTTTTCAAACTACTTGCAAAAACTATATGAAATATTCACATTCAACACTATTTTCACACTAATTAATAGGATATAATGTACTTGAAAATATATCTACACTTACACACACATGTGATATTAACAATTGATTTCTTTTGCAGAACCTCTGTCCATAGGAATTCTCCGGACGAATAATCTGGTACCGTAAGAAGAACAGAATGAAGAAACTCTTCATTATGAAGTTCTTAACAAAGAAGGAGAAGTACAAACACTAGAAGAACCCCATATTATTTGCGAACTAAATTGTGAAAATTTACTGCCAGTAACAGCTACACCTGCGGGGTAAAAAAAGAGAAGAAAAAACAGTTAGTGAAAGTGGCGAAAGTGCTCATTTGACAATAGAGGAAATTACGAAGAACAATTTAAAGTTGTGAAATTAAATTATGAAGTTTTCGAGTTCAAGAAAAAAACACTTCAATAAGAATAAAGTTTTCAAATCCATTTTCATGGATGATTCTTGTTCTTTCATGCCTCCTAGCAGCTCCCATCCTCCTGTACTNAATTACGAAGAACAATTTAAAGTTGTGAAATTAAATTATGAAGTTTTCGAGTTCAAGAAAAAAACACTTACTTCAATAAGAATAAAGTTTTCAAATCCATTTTCATGGATGATTCTTGTTCTTTCATGCCTCCTAGCAGCTCCCATCCTCCTGTACTGGACTTCTCTTCTTTCTTCTCCTTCAACTATTACTTCATCTTCCTCCACTGTAGGGTTGGCCAGCCATTCTTGAAAAGTGTGGTCTTTTAGTGACTTGGCAATAGTGTGTAAGACCACGCAGCAAATGACTAACTTCGTTGTTGTTGTTGCCAATTCTACTTTGTAAGATTGGGAAGCATTGCTTCAATTGTCCAAAGCAACGTTCAATTATGACTCCCTTTTGTCAATACCCTGTTGTATGTTCTCTCCTCTAGAGTAAGAGGGTTTTCGTAAGGAGTCATGACGAAAGGGGATAACGGATAACATGAATCGCCAAGCGGCAGTCCATTTCCTCACACTTCAGAATTTTTCCAAATGCATGATCCAGGCCATGACACATCTACACTTGTGAACATTTCATAGGCATGACAAGAAGCCTGAACATTCAAACTGGCATAACCTTTCCTGTTTATATAATCATCACCATGATCTGATGTTTTTTTGATTGCGACATGGAAACAATCAATGACACCTATAGTAGCAGGAAAGTAATACATTTAATTCAATTTCTCTTTCGCTGCGTTAACATCTTCTGCCACAGGGAACTTTATCCACTTGGACGAAATTCGTAAAATTCTGTCCATAACCTCAAAAATTCCTTTTGTCACAGTTGACTGGTGAATGTCCATATCTCCTCCTACACCACTATGAAAACCTGGGTCTCCAACGAGACGCAAAAATTTCCTTACCTTAGCTTCATTTGAGAGAGCATCTCTTCTTCTTTCATATTTCTCTCCTCCAAAAACGTGTTGCGTTAGCAGAGTTACATTTCCTTCCGTAAACATCTTTAAAGTTCTTTCCGTATATCTTTACACATCGTACATTTACATTCGTATACATTCGTTTTTATTCCTATCGATTGTAGTTTCTCCTACAAGAAGGCGAGAAAAGAGCAATTACTTGTTTGTATTCGTGTCGATGCGAAGCGAGGTCCCCCCAGGGGACTTACATCTAGCAAGTACGTGTTTGGCGAACACGGGGCCCCGAGCTGAGTCTGGCATTACTTCCACTTACTTGTGCCATGCTCCTTCCTTTCTCTNCCACTTTCTTCGCTGATAGTTATACAGCCCCTCCTTTTCACTCCTTCCTTCCTATTGCTAGTGTCACTAACACTTTGAGTTATTGGTGAACACAACTAACCGCTCCACCTACTAACGATAACCCTTACCTCCTGCGGCCTATCGCCCCTTGTAGATAAACTTCAATTGCAAACACTACGAAGAAACATTTCTAGCTTACAGAGAGAACGATGGTCGTGTAATATTTTCTCTATTGAGTCTTGGAGTAATTAGACCTAGTAGAATTAACACGTGGGAATATGCGGTTTCTTTCGATTTTCAGGGTGACTGTAATTAGCTATTCTCTTGTAATTTTATTCTAGTCTTGCTAGGATATTCTTTTCTCTTTATTTCCATTCATTAAAACCGGTTCCCCTAATCTACGGATCCGTTCGTTGTTGTTTTTAATCCATTTCTAACTAGATTGTTTTTCACGTTATAGATTAACTCGCAATATGAAGTGGTAGAGATCGAGAAATGAAGGTATAACACCTTCCATGTGCGCCGCACGGCTTCCTTCGCAATTTCTATTTTACTTCAATTTATGTCACCGTGTTGGGGGATAACAATATAATATTATTTAACTGCAACTG
>NNCF01126170.1:113019-158658 GCA_002313205.1 Laupala kohalensis
GAATGGTTCAAACTATAATTTAAAACATTTGTGGGGGGTACTTAGGGTATTATGTGCGTCAGAGCGACTAGGCTTAAGTGCAATTTTAGCTGTGAGCGAATGAGGTGTTGGGTTCGTGTTGGGATCCAGTTGCGTAGAGCGCGCGTGGGAACAGCCGTGTTGCATGACGACGGGAAATCCACTCCGTATCGAAGGGAACGGCTCTTGTATCATTGTCCGAAAGAACCTTCTTTGGATTCTCAATAGAGGCAAGCATCGAGGTTTGTGCTCTCAGATTGTTAGTCGGAAGTTTAGATAATTAAGTTCTTAGTAATGCTGCTGATAAAAAGGAAAAGATATCGATGGATATCAGTCAATGTGAAGTGTTCTGGGAAGCTGGTATCTTGAGCCTTGTATCCGGAGCAGTTTCATTAGCGTAACAAGCAAGTCGACCCCTCAGGTGGCTCAAGGCCAGTGTGCTTGCTTGCCTCGTGAGTCACTCCGGGATCACTTCGCGACGGGGCCGGAAAATAATTGTAGCTTTTCACTTCGATGTCCCAGTTCATTTATTTGCGACTACTGAAAAGCGGACCCCCCTCCTATTCGTCTCCTGACTTTTAATTCTAGTTAGATTGATACTTCCACTAACACCTCACAGTGGGCCGAGTTGGTAAACGCAGTTAACCCATCTCCTACCTCCTATCCCTCGTCCCATGTAGATAGGACATTTCCCATTTACTTGTACCACATAGAATAAAAGAACCCTGCTGTGTCAGAGAGTATGAATTGGTTCTCTCTTGACGAGGATTTCGTTTTGTTTTGTTTTGTTTTCGAGAATTTCATTCGTCGACCTCTTCGTTGTGTTCTTTTGAGTGTCGAGAAACCAAATTGTTTTTTTTTACAAAATTGTGACATGTGTATTTTATTTTATTAGTTTGAGTCAAAATTAAATTGTCTGCTATAAAAACTCTGGTCACTTTTCTTTATTAAAATATACTTAAGTCTGGCTTCGTTTCATATGACTTTTGTCTTGAGGAGCAGTGTGGGTTACGTATTCTTTCAACGACGGTGAAAACGTTTACTGTTTGTTAATCGCATCATTTAATCTTCTGGACAAATGTTTGTGATTTCTCTCCAATTAGTGTAGCCAAATGGGATCATAATTCCTTTTTTCGGAGCTGCTTATCTTGTGCTTAGGAATAAGAATCGTCGTACAGAATGTGTACTTGAGCAGCTGCCTGTGGCGACTGGCGAGCGCTTGCCAAACATCTCGTTACTGCAAGTGGATTGAAATTAAGACGTTCAACGGGTTCCTACGACCTCACTGGGATCAGCTCTAAAATTCAGCGAGCGAGTGAGGCGCCAAACACTGCAGAAAATAATTTGCTATCAACTTCAAAGGTCTATTTTCCGCCTTTCTCTTTACTAATTAGGACAATTAGTATTTCAACCAGGTACCTGCTGACATAAAAAATGTCAATAATTTAAATTGATTTTGTAATCTTGTTAGTTGTGGGTTGTTGGCAAAATTATCAAAGAATTATGAATTAAAGGTCGTTTATCTGATGCTCCTAGTTTTATTGCTATTGTGTTATGGCTGTATTGCGATTTTACTGGCCAAAAATCTATCCTGTGTACTCGTGTTCGCTATGCGGCCGAAAAAGCTTTCTAGCAATAAAACTGCGAGCAACAGATCAACGAAGTTTGTAAATCTCTGGCTTTTTTAAAGATCATATAATTGTAAACAACATTCTAAAATTGTATAACTTTGGTTTTTATGCCATTTTACTCAATTTATAAAAAATTTAATGCCAAGAATTTATTTGATTTAAATACTTTACTTTACCATCCTTATATATAGTTCAATATTTGAAGTGATTTTTTTTCTTCATCTAACTTAATTTTAGTCTATAATTGGAAGTGTAAAGGTTTATTTTTGCTTACTTAATGTCAAGATAGCATTTATTAATTATTTATAATCATTTAATATTGTTAGTTTATTAGAATGAATTGTACAGATGTCGCAGAAGGCAACGTTTTATTATTTTTTTTATTCGTTGACGCTAGACTCTATTTATATTTCTGTGTTATTATCTAAGTGGCCACATAAGAAGTAAAAAGCCAGTCACTTTCCAAATTTCTAGTTCGTTTTTTGTGAAGCAATTACTAATTGGAAATAAATAATTTATCATTAAATTAAATTCATGACAAAACGGAATATAGTTTTAAGAAATGAGATTTCAGTGTGTCTTGATATCTTGATTGTCCAAAATCGCTCTCATTCTAGTATCACCGCTTCCACTGTTCACAGAGAAGCAGAAGAAGAGACAGAAGATCAATATCTCGTTCATTTTGTTCACGTTTAGGATACGGTTTCCCGAGATTTCTTTTCAGCTTCAAGTAATTTTGAGAGCAAATTTATTCAAATCGACGTAGTACTCACGGTGCTAGAAAATTAGTGTGACGTATCGTATATTGATTTGTTTCCAGGTCTTGTATTGTCCCTAACAACTAACTTTTCACGAGATATTCTAATTAATGAATAATTCGCACCACTGATGGTTACTATTGGGCTTAGACAATTATTCTGTGATATTAAAACCGGATAATAAGGATTCGATTTTCGTTTGACTCTTTGACGAAGATCACATTATCTTCAGTCACATGAAATGGCTGCCGTTTCCGCGTTGTTTGTTCATTTATTCTTTTAAAAGGAATGGAACGTCATTATTACGTCATTGCGTCGCTGTTTTCTTTCGCTATGAAGATTGTGTCAGTATGTACAAAATAGCTATATATTTTTTTCTTAATATAAACGCATAGAAAATTATGTCAAATCAAATTTTGCACCGTAAGGGCATTAAAATTGATCGCCACGACATGTTCGAACTATCATTTGAAACGGTTTTTGTCCGCTATTTACGGACATGACACCTTAACTCTAGAAAGCAGTTGATCTCACTTGGCGTGTCCTATCTTTATCTCTAGGAGAAGGTATATTCTTTCCATTTGCAAGTTTCGATCTCGGACAGCGCCTTGGGGGTTGCGGATGCACCGCGGGGCCGTCTCCGCCGCCGCTGCAGCAGCAGCAGCATTACCATGTGACCCTAACCCAGTTCCCCCCCCCCCGCCTGCGCCACCGTTGTGCCTACCTCCTCGCGCAGTCGCAAGGTGAACAGATATAATGGAGGATCGCGTACCTGTCATGTTGCACCTGTTTGCTATTCTCTCTCCTCCGTTTTGTCTCGAATATATAGTTTTTTCTTTTTTTACGTTTAGTCCTAACCTTTTCCTTCTTCTGCTCTCCACTATACGTATAGTCCTCTCCTTCCACTTTTCTGCCCCGTTGGTTTTATTGAGAAAACTCGATTTCTCCGCAGGGTGATATAGCGTGATGGTTTGTGGTCCCTTTTGCCCTTGAGTGTGGGAAGGGAAGGGAAGGGAAGGGAAGGGAAGGGGAGTTCTATTCCCCGTTCCTGGCAGTACTTCGCTCCGCTCGCGCCGGGCGGGGGGTGGGGGTGCCCGGGCGGCGGCGGCGGCGGCGGCGGCGGCTGCTGGTTGCTGCGCGGGTGGCGGCAGGCACGGACGGCGGCGCTCGGGAGCGCGTGGGGAAGGAAGCGACCCGGATTGCGGTGTAGTTGTAGTGGCCGCTCTGTTGAAGCTTCGCCTGTTGAAGAAGACGCAGCCGTTGGCGACACGTGGTTGGTTGGTTGGTTGGAGACTGTGATGCGCGACTCCGCTCCAGGCACAAGGCGATTGTTTCGTTTATGTACTTGAGGTTTAGCGTGTGTTCAAGAGATATTGAAATGGTAACTTCGGTGAAGAAGATCGTTGAAGGTAAAAATGGTGTGTAGTTAGTGCATAGAGTTGCGATGGCGGGTCCGTGGTGGAGGGGCGGGAGCGCCGGGTCTCAAGGCTCGGATTCTGCCTCGGCCGACGCACCACCGAACGGAGGAGGCAATAGAAGACATCGTTCGCGGATACAAAAGAAGAAGCAGGAGCAGCAGCAACAGTGTCCACCTTCCGCTGCTGGCGCTGCGCTGAAGCCCCGACGGCGTCGCGCTCCCGACCCTCCGACGTCGTCGTCGTCCGATGGCGATTGTCGCGCGCGTCGCCCCGGCAGCGGTTCGTCCCGAGCCATGGCTTGGCTCGGACGACTCTGCAGTTGCACGAGGGCGTCCAAGAGCGCGGGCGGCGGCGGCACGTCCAGAGACACGGACACCAAGAAGGATGGCGTTGTGCCGTGCGGCGCTTTGGGATGCCACGCTCGGAAACGGAGCGATGTGTCTGTGGATGAAGGCGACGTTGCGCCGCACGTGGACGATGCGGTGGGGCGAGTGGCCGGCGACTCTCTGTGGCGCCCAGACCTCATTCCCAGACCGGATCACTCGGAAACGACGGAAGTCGTATCTGAAATCAAGGAGTTGGATGTGGCGACAAACAGTCCCTCCAGAGAGGGAGGGAATGGCGTTCCATCTGGAGGAGCCTACTTCGTGCCGCTTCCGGTGACATCATCCCACGTGGGTGAAGAAGAATCCAATGGCGGAGTGTGGAGAAGCAAGAGTGTAAAGGAGGCAGCGCGGGGGCGGGGGCGGCGAATGGTCGATTCCGGACGTTTGTTTGACCCCGTTTTGGTGAAGAGACTACCTCCTTGGGATCGACCCCCGCCCAATGGTGTTCGTGGTGGGGAGACCCGCGACCTGCCTCTGAAGCGCACGGCGAGCAGCTCCTTGGGGGACCGGAAGTGTTCGACCGTCAGAGCATCCGAATCGTCTTTGCTTCAGTCGAGAGTTTCTCCTCCCTCGTCGTGTCGACAGCTCTTCGGCGGCAGCGAGCATGCGTTGAGGCGGCAGCCGGTGCGAGAGAGTACTTCGTGGTGCAATTTGTCGTGCAATGATTCGGATGACTCTCGCATGTATGCGGGCTCGCGTCGAGCTTTCGATGGTGAAAGTGTCGTCGTGAGTAATCGGTGCTTGAGAGTGCCGAGTGCCAAGAATCTGTCGTGCGAGAGTTTGAGGCGTAAAGCGTCCCCTGTGCTTTTTGGTTCGGGTAGTTCTTCTACGTATCTCGAATGGTCAACGAAACAGCCTTCGGGTCGTACTTGGTCTCCTTGCAGTTCTTATCATTCGTTTCGTCCTCTGGCTCCGTATCGCTCGGACACCGATCGCAACTTCTTCCAATACGCTTCTCTGCCTCCGGAACGAAGACGGGTGTCTCCTCGCAACGAAGTGAAAGCTCGATCGAGCTCGTTTCTTCGTCCCAGTCCATACACTTCGACATCTCCTGTATGCGTCGCCTCCTTCTCTCCTCCAGTGCCTTCCAAGAGCGTCTCTTCACCACCCGGGCGTCCCTCCAGAGCAGCCCTCCGTTCTCCTCCGGTGCCCGCTCTCGCGCATCGCTTCCAATCCACTCTGGTGTCTTTGCCGCGTCTTCCTTCGCCCTCCCCTTCGCCACCGCGTTCGCTTGAGAAATTTCATTCTCCTTCATCCCCTGCGCGTCTTCAGAGGCGCGTCTCGACGTCTCTGCACTCGCCTGCCGTGGTCGCCGTCGTCCGTCATGCGTCGTCGGGGGCCGTGGTGGACCGCTCTCCTTCGTCGTCGTCGCCGTCGCCCCCCGCCGCCGCCGACCCCTGTTCCCCCTCTTCCGCCTCCCTGGCGCCTCTTCCACCGCCGCAGTCTCCACCGGCGCAGTTGGTGCAGTTGGCGCGTCCGTGGAGGAGCTGCGGCGTGGTGCCGGTGTCGTCTTCGGAACCTTCGTTCTCCGAAGCCTTCGTTCCTCGACGCGAGCGCCGTCGTCCGCCGTTGCGTTCCAGCAGCCCTCCTCGGGTGGGGGAGGCGCGTTCACGTCGCGTGGCGCCGCCCACGCGACGCTTCCCACGACGATTCGCCGCCCCCGCCCCGCCGCCGCCGCCGCCACCACCGCCTTCCACCTCCATCCGCGCGCAGACACCTTCATCGCACTACTGCCTCAACAGCAACGTGCGTTTCGTGGCTCTGCCCTTCGGCCCTACGCCGCTCCTGATACCGCCACTGCCAGACCCTTCGCGACTACGTGGCGGCCAGGACTCGACTGCGGCGGCGGCACGCGCCAATTGGCTCAAGTCAGCCATCGTGGACGGTTAGCAACTGGCCTCAGCCACTGCGCTTCACGCTCAACCAATTACATTCCTACTTAAAATATTTGTTATTGAACACAGTCGCAGAGGACTCCAAGCCACACATCTTGGCGTGACGTATGAAGTTTGTTGTATCTCGCGCCGTCGAAACATATTAGATTTTGAGTTTTACTATAGCGCAAAGAGGTATCGGGGAGATTTGACGGAAAATTAAGGGTCTCGAGTTCAAACCTCGAAGAGAACCGGGTTTTCGAAGAAAAAAAGAGGTTTTACACGAAGTATTTAATCCATCTTCAATGCGCTATCTCTGAATTCCTAAGTTGAGTAACGAAAAGATATGTGTGTTTTGCTTTTTTCATACACGCTTTTGCTATCATTTAATATATTTTGCGTGTAGATTCTGTGTTGGAACAATATGAGGACTTCCCGTTGTTGCATCTCAAGTACTAGTGTCTTATTTGGGGTTCCTGTCAAATGTATGCAAGTGGGTCTCGGGAGGAACTTTGCATTATATGGTATCTGTGGCTCCGTTTGCTATTGATTTTGTTGAGGGTTATCACGGCTCAGGCTTGGATCTTTTTTTAGGACTGATGCCTCTTATATTTGTTGCAGATGTTTGCTGTAAAATAATTTATGTTTTAAAATCTGACTCTTGCTTTCTTATTCCAAAAAACAGAGCTTTCTAAATTTTTACTTCCAACAGGTTAAAAAATTGTTTAAAGCAATACTTTTTGTGTAGTAACTGTTCGGTGATCGAAGAAGAATAAATTATGATAGTTTATTAAAAAGCAATTATATAATACACGACATTCCGACATGCAAACATTGTTTTCTCTTCTCAGTGAGATCGCTTCGTTTGCGTATTACGATGTATCGCTCCTTTTCAGTATCAACTTCTCACAGCTAGTCTTTGGTGTTGAGAACTTCTAGAAAACATTCTTTCCTGTTTTGAGCTATCTGTTGTCATCTGAGTGGAATTTTTGGAATGTACCTCTACAAAGTTAAATTTTTATTTTAAAAGTAATTTTATATAGTTTATTTAAATAGATAACGGTCCTTCCGAAGTCCAAGTATAATCTTCTGGCGACTGGAGGGGAGGCTTTTGGCCACACATTAATTTCTCACAGCGCGTGCGCTACAAATACTTGCAGTTCATTCGCGTCACTAGTACTAAGACGCGGTTAGCAACGCGATGTTTACTATGATCTAGAAGATTCTCGAAGAAGCGTTTGTTTGAATCGGATGTCATTATTGACCGTTGCTACGATCAAACCGAGGTGTAATATTAAATGAAGCCGCTAGCAAAACTCAGTGTAACGTGAGTCTTCGCCGAAGAATCAGTTGTAGCTCGCTCTTAACCTCACTTTGTATTCTGTATTGTAGTATTTGTAAACGGGAAATGTAGCTAAGTGCTACATGGAGCGATAGGAGTTAGGAGTCGGTGGTAGTAGGTGGGTCGCTTAGCTGCGTTTACTGGAGGGGTTAGTAGTTAGTTATTGAGGAGCTGGATAGAGGAAGGAAGGTTGGCTTTTCAGCAGCTATATGAACAGCTACAAATTTTCTGACTCGGTGAGAAGCGGCGGCGCTACCACCTGCGCCACCGGCGGGGCTTCAGGCTTCACGCTTGCGCTAACGTCGTAGTCAATAAGTGCGCAGAGATTGTTTTCGTCAAACGTTCGCCAAGTGAACAATGTGTATTGTTATACCTCTACAAGAATGGAGGAAAATAGTGATAGTGAAAAGTGCTAATAAAATCACACGTTTATCTTCTGAGAGAGTATATATCGCGGCAATCTTTTGAATGATTCCTAATTCTTTGGCAAATGGTTGAGTGTGGCTGGACACAGGTATCTTCACATAAAATTCCCTTTTTGAAAGCGTGAAAGAAAAAAATATTTAGTTTTTATACAAGAAGGTGAAAGTTAATAGTTCTGAACACATTGTTGATGAACAATTAAAAGTTTTGCTGCAGTTAACGACGGAAACAATTGATGATGAAAAGAAATCTGCAGGCGACAAGTGTTCCTCAACGATGGTTCCTTCCATTCGATTTTACTTACTACAAACCCAGTGAAGCAGTGTTTTACCTGTAAAGTGTGATATAAGTTAATTTTTGCGATCTACTGAAACTACTTGGGAAAATTTTCGGCTCAGAGTTGTGTGATTTAATATTTCTTTACGCAGATACTTTTTTTTGCGTCGTGTAACGCAAGAGTCGGTTGCTATTATCAAAGAGTGTTCGACCTCGCGTGCAATGTTCTGTTGTAGACGATTGTTTTGGTTTATTCGTGTAAGAGCCGCTGCTTCGAATTCTTCGAAGATACCAGGCGATTACTAGCAGTTTTAGACAGAAAGTAGAGATCTCAATGATTCTTGAATTCAGTGAAAATGATCGTACAGTCCTTTGAAGAAGTCTGTGTCGTTAGTAATTCCCGCTGGGTCTTCCACTCGTCTAAGAAACGGCGTGATGGGAGATAAGTTTGAGGATTAATTAAACGTTCGGAGAGCCGTTCTTCAGCTGTTAGCTCCGCATTTTCTCTTTTAACTTTCGTGTTTGATTTGACCACAGCAGTCATTTTTCTTCTTCATTCCGTTCTATTCTTCTTGGTCTCGGATCACTTTTTGCGAGAAGGTTACTAATTCAAGTTACCTTAATCGACTATGTTCATGTATCGTAAAGGAATGGAGCGTATGTTCGTTAGATAGCCCTGGGACCGAAACACTTCGATCCATAGCCATCCAGTATTGAATGTCTATTAGTTCGCTAGTGCATTGCGTGATAATAGTCTCCTGTTCTTCATTTCCAATGTTGCCGCAACTGAACTATTAATTGATGGTTTTTGTCGTTCCATTGCAGGTCGAGTCCACACGGCCGTCATATCGGGCATCAACTATGACACGCACAGCGTCACTGTGGAGTGGTTCGAACGGGGAGAAGCCAAAGGCAAGGAGGTAAGTGCAACTGTTTTTCAATGTCCAGAGCTTTTGAAAACGAAAGAAAGACTATTATGTCCTTCAAATTGTCCCATAAAGTTTGATCTTTGCGGGGATAATCTTGACTAATAACAGTGAATTATTTGGAATGTGTTGCATAGAAATCGAAAAAAATTGATCGATTATTTTATTTTGAAATTTTAAAGGACACTTCGTAAGGGTTATTGCAATTAAAATGCAAAATATGGTTAATATTGATGAATTACAAGAGCAGAAAGACAACTAAAATTGGCTTCTAATCAGTACAGATGTGAATCTTCACTCGCGTGACTGTTGACTATGAAGCTTTCTAATCCGTCCGCCAGAGTTCGATTGTGAGGTTATGTGAGGCGGAAGNGTGACCGAATCGTAGAAGCAAGGTTTCAAATGCATAACCTAAAAGTGATATGAATGCCAAAGAATTCGGAGGTCTTATCTCAGTCATGAGCTTTGTTTATTTCAGTGTAAGTTGTATTTTCCTTCTGTATGGATTTTGAAAACTATTTTTGTAGGGTTTCTCCGTGGTATTTAATTTAATAACTCGGAAGTACAGAAATATGGATATTAACGTGAATTTAAAATGTTATATAAGAATGACGGACAAAATGAACAAAAAAAACCCCAGACCTGTTGACAGGTGTGGTGAACTACATCAATTTGCAGCATCCATTTTTTTACATGTTGATGTAATTTTTTTGTACATTTGCTTAACAATGGAAAAACATTTTTTTGTTTTATTTATCAATTATATTAAAATTTTGAACGTCCTTTAATGATTGTTTTAAGTTAATTTTGAAATCCCGGGTAGTCTTTGAAAAAACGCTATTTTGAAATAGTACTGACTCTTACGAATGAAGTCTGAGAAGGGAAGTTTTTAGATAACTTCCCATGTAATTTATAATGGAATCATTTTAAAAATTTATCACTCGTGTCACAAAGTGAACATAGAAAGAACTATAAGAAATTTGCGTTGCCTCTCCGGACAAATACGGAAGTTGTTCTACGAAAACAGTGGCAAAGCTAATTCAATTAATTATTCATGGGGAAGTGCAGATCGTGTGGTTAAGAGTCTCGTCGCAAATAGAGACATTTATTTAATGATGTAATGATGAATCAGTATTTTGTAATGAAATATCAGTACAGGCCTGTTTTTTATTGGGTCCCTATCTCATTTTCAATTTTGATCAATGTCTGCTCAGTGGAATATTCTGGATGCTTCAGAATCTCGGGGAAATATTTAATTGTTGAGAAGAGCCGTAATAGCAAATGCTTAAAATATCATATCATCTAGAGAAAAGTCGAATGTTCCAATGAATGTTGTGATAAATAGTTCGAATAAAATAGGTGTATTTTTAGATATCAGGCTTATTACATTTCTGAATATTAAGACAAACTATTTTAAATTTCTAGCTGCTCTTTCTGACATTTGTGAGCGGTATGTTTTGTAAAGCCTTGGCAATTAATTTAAAATTACTGTTATTAATTAATTTTTTTTACTGTTGAAATGTTGCGAAATTTAATAAAAATTGTTTACATACAAGGTCGAAATAAGTATTTCAATTAAATTATGATTATAGACTTGAACGGTGTCAATATTAAAATGTGAATGGCTTCAAAATGAAATTCGGATGTCACTTGGAATTCAATAGTGCATATGGAATTGCCTTATATTTAAGAGTACTCCAAAAGTAATATCTTGTATTGATGACGTCTGGGTACTATATGATACGTTGTGACCACTATAAACATTTCATCGGAAGTGCAGATGGAATGCTAAGTTGCTCCTTAATTCGGTGTACGGTCGAGGCAACAATTACTGCATGGTTGTTCTTGTTTGTTTTTTTTTGTGGGGAAATTGGATGTGTCGAATTGTGGATGGGAGGAAACGTCGTTGCCCGCATATGAATCCAATCCGATCTTAATTTATATGTCGTGGCTTTTAAATGATGGAATGGGGTTCCTCCCACGAGTTCTCGGGAGGGATTAAATTTACATCCTTCTTTCTTTTTTATATAACGCATTTGGCAACTGTTTGTCCTTTCCTATCATCTTGATCGTTAGATACAAGGCAATTCAGGACAGTTTTAGTGGGTGTGGTTGAGTACTCCCACACATGGGAAGAGCCACTGTGGCGAGCAAATGCACTTTCCCCACCTGCATAGGAAAGGAAATGTTTAGATATGTTTGGGCTCTAATGACCTCGACGTCTGCGAGCCGTGGAACTCCAATAATAATAATAATAATAAAATATGATGGGGGATCCTTTCCTTGCAGATCNGCTCAACCTGAACCCCGATCTCGTCCCCGCGACGCAGGGGATCGACCTGAAGCTCTCCCGCGGGGCGCAGCAGAAGTCGCGAGAGGTAAGTACATCGTTTCGCAAAATGCTCATCCTAATGCATTATAGCAAACGCCATAACATGCCACCATAGCCACCATAGACGGAGAATTTTGACGATGGTGTTCGGACTAACAACAAGAAAAATATTTCTCCGTGCGATATCATTCATAGTCGAGATAACGTCGATTTTCTTATCGAATTAAACCCGAGAAGTCTAGATTGGTGAAGGTTCTGGGTCTGTCGAAACATTTAGGAATTGAAAAGGCAGCTCATGCCGTGAGAATGAGGTATATATCATCGATTCACTCGCAAGTCGTGTGTTTCATCTTTTCAAAATTACCCAGTGGCAAAAATTAATTCAAATCATAATTAACATAGTTAACATATTCACCAGCAATTCAAGTTTACCTTAAATGTGCGGCTACTTCTCTTGCATGCGATG
This sequence comes from Laupala kohalensis, assembly GCA_002313205.1. Classification (NCBI taxonomy): domain Eukaryota; kingdom Metazoa; phylum Arthropoda; class Insecta; order Orthoptera; family Trigonidiidae; genus Laupala; species Laupala kohalensis. Next base: position 124,870 of record NNCF01126170.1, read on the forward strand.
GAATTCAAAATTTGGTCTGGATTAAGCAATAGAGTGTTGAATGCTTGCAGAATTAGGTGTCTGGCTTTCGCATTCGATGTTTCATTAAATATAGAGTGGGTCTCCGTTAATACACGGAACTGCTTCCTTTATTCTAAATTCTTCCATAAACTGCCGTTTTGGGGCAGTGAATTCCTGAAATCAATCTCCAATCTAGCACTCGTCGACCTGGGCGTGCGATAGCGAATTGACGGGTATGAATACTTGCCATCTAAATTATACACGTGTGTCCACTGACCTTCCGTGTGGTCATTTATGTTCCTAAAAACCGTCTTCGGTTTGAGTCGTCTTGGCAACGGAAGCGTCGCGCGTATCGACCGTCGCTCCCCGCGCACACGCCAAAGCAGCGTTCGCTGCGCGCGCGTATCATTTTCGGCATTCGTCCACGTCAGAACTCTCTCTCTCTCCACTGTGTGGCAGTAGAACCTTCAGCTGAAAGGGCGCCGATCGGGGACGGGCGCGCGTTTTCTCATGCGGGGGAGGGGGGAGGGGAAGATAGTTCGTGTCACTAATGACTAGGGTTACGAATCCCCGCTCCACTAGACGAGCTTTTTATACGCGCAAACGAATTTGTCTAGGAACTGTTCGTTAATAAAATCACGTATTCGCAGCATTTTCCAATTTTATTAGTTTGTACGAATCGAGTGAATAGTTGAAGCACACACTTGAAATATCTGTCGAATTGTTATTTATTGGATTGGAAACATAACCTAATTTTTTTTTAAATATTAATTATTGCGTCCGATTGTTGAAAGTTACTATGGTGACTGAAAACCAAAAGCGTCGAGTGTTTTCATCGAAATTACAATTGACCCCTGCTGAGACGAGAGTGCATCTTGAGCCCTTTTTGCTTGAGCCAATGTACTCTCTCTCTCTCTGTCCCTCCTCCACCCTCTCTCTCTCCCGGATCCCTTAACTAACGCCGGCGCCTGCTCCGCGCTGTTTGTGTTGCTGCTGTCGTCGCGACGCTGATGCGGTGGCTTTGGCGTTGGCGTTGGCCTTACTGGAAGGACTCTGAAGAGGAGGAGGATGATGATGACGACGAAGACGACAGCGCGGGCGAAGGGGAGTTGCTGGAGGAGATGGACGATGATTTCCAGAACCAGAATAGCTCCGTGACCAACGCCACCCAGCAGCCACAACAGCCCCAACAGCCTCAAGCGCAGTCTCAGCTGCTGCAACACCAGCAACAGAAGCCGTCTTCGGCCACGCTGCCGATTCGCGTCCCCTCCTCCCGCCCGGTTTGTAAAACACCCGCCGCGCCCTCAGCCAGCCCGCTGCGGTCGGCCGCCCGCCCGCCCTCACTCCGCCCGACCGCCCTCTTGTTGGACTGCCACGGAAAATTCCACTCGATTCATAAGTGCCTATAGTCATTGTAACTTTACCCAAAGTAATGCAATATGGCCAGCCTCTACGAATGTTTGTTGTATCCATCACTGTTTTTTTCTTGACCTAGAAAAAAGTTATAGAGATGAGGTCTGTTCAAGTAAAACTATTTATGTATGTGCCAACGTTTCAAACTATATTAGCTCTCCATCGGGGGTGAACACAGTACAGTTTGGTTAAGAAAAAAAATTGCAGATATGGTATATAATTAATTCATTCTACGTGTCCAAATACCGGGATATAAATACACCACGTATCGAAGTATAAATAATACATTGTGCATTAAATATCTGAATAAATATTAATAGTTGCAAAAGTGACTATTAAAAGTAAAGACAAAATACTAGCTAATAGCACAATAAACTAGGGCACAAGTTAATGTTTTTTGCTTGATGCAGAAAAAACAGAATAGCGCCATAAGTGCGAACGAATTCAATTGGTGGCCAATGTCGGCAGTATATTTAAGTTTGAAGAAATTGTAAAGTACTGCCAACATAATGTGAGGTACGCTTATCGTTACGTTCACGAGCGACGGCGACATAAAAGCATTGGCTACACTGTGCACAAGCCGTGCACCGACATGAAGCCAGTTAGACTGGCGATAAAAAAATTAATTTATAAATAATTTATTGTCAATAGATAAACCTATAAACTACCTATGACTATGTTGAAGACAAGAAGTTAATTTACTGCTCCTACTTTAAGATAAACACGGAATATTCTCATTCATAGAACATAAAAAGAACTTTGTGTTTGTCTCATACGTAGTACATACAAAGTGTCGTAATCGTCAACAAATTTGATGCAGAGATTTTGATGTTTTTGGCATTCCATCTGAGAGTCTGTGTACAGTGATTCTGAGTAAATGGATGAATAAATTTAATTCACGTTTCGATTTTACTTGTTTTGTAGGTTGCATTTTCTCTGAGTAAAGTTTCATGATTAATCGCCTTGTGGTTTTGACCTCTTATTCTACAATTCCACAAGTCTGTAGAACTGAGAATAGTTATCTATACTTAGAGTAATATACAGATGAAGAAATCCTAATTCAAGAGAACTAAAGTAACTTGTTGCCTTTCTTATATTTTCCGGTACTAATTAATTTTTCAATGAAATTAACAATGTTATTTGATCTACTCATCTACATTCTGGTGCTCGCAATAATATTTAATAAAAAAAACTTCTTTTGAAATTAAATGAAAAATGCAGTAACAAAAATTGCTAAGTTTTTATCATATCAACTTGTAATTATTTAATCTTTTAGATTTTTGTGATGTCTCTACTTTCTTTAAGGGATGGCATAAATTACCCTGTTCGCTAGGTAACATATTAATATTATTTGAAATAATAATTTTGTAACTGACATTTGAGTTAAATGCTTCCGTGATTTTATAACGAAAAGAGGCAGTCCAATAAGAGTGGTTTTGAAGGGCAGGTGTAGGGGTTGTTGTTTCTTTTGGTCTTCCTTCTGCCTTTCGTTGCACCACCATTGATCTTGAAGCTTGTTTGGATGCTTTTGCCATTTGGTTTTGGTACTTTAGTTTTGGCACAATTTTGTTGTTCCACACGCTCGTTGCCAGTGTTTTGAATACTTTCTCTTTGGTTGGTATTTTTTTTCTTTTTTCAGCTCTCTTACAGAATATTGATTTTGTTGTGTATATATTTATGATTTTTCTATGTAATTGTTTATATTGATGTACTGTGCTTTTATTTTTCCTGTTTCTATTATATAGTTGCTTTATACAATTTGAGGTTCTTGATAAATAATTTAGATAAATCCTTTTGCGACCCAATTTTTTGAGAAAGTGTCGGATCAGCATATACAGACATGATTTGATAAAGAAATAACTGGAGTAGATAGTAGACGCTGGTTTATCCAGATCATTTATATCATCAAATTATAATTTTTTGAATTTACAATTTTGCAAGTTTTTGATGTGGTTATTAATGTGTGACCTCTCTCGTGAAAAAGCCATTTACTTTGTTTATTTGACTGTATACTGTTCTTCAGAATTGAATCTGATAAATTAGTGAATTTCCTCTGAGGGTCATTAGCAGTTCGCAACCGCTTTTTCTATTAATAAATTCGATAATTCAATTAAATTTATCTGCATAACCCACCTTATTTGTTTTATGAGTGTTGTGTAGATATTTTTGTTTGTAATGTTCGTACAGAAAAGTTGACAAATGTTCTCGACATTGTTTTACTGTGTTTCTCTCGTTTCTGGATGATCCAGATCTCTGTCAGTCCCAGTTATTCCGGATTATCAGGTTCCATTGTAATGTGTGTTCACATTTTGTGTGCGTTGTTTCAAACCGATATTTAGAAAATTTTACAGTTATGAATTGTGAAAAGAAGTCGAAAACTTCGTCCTAATCCTCGTTTGATCAATATTAAATAAATTAATTTTTCCGTAATGCTCAGTAAACATTTCACTCCTCAGTACGATATAACGAAACTTGCATTAAGACGGTATTATAATCGTTTCAAAACTCACCAATCCTCAAACGTGCTTCAGGTTGCCTTAGAACCTTCCCATCAAATTCACCTCTTCAAATAACTTCGTTTTATTTCTTTCAGACTCTGAAACCTGCTGCCCAGCAAGGTCCGGCTCCCAAAGGTGTGTATGAATATTGATAAGTGTTGTTACGTCCCGTGAATGTGAATCGTTCTCTATCGAATTTCTGTGGCTTCGCGTTGACGAGATACACAGGAAGAGTCCCTCCTCCTCTCTTTCTTTCCACTTCCCGGTCGTTAGCGTCTCCGCCTACGAGAATGTCACTTCCCTTCAACTTCTCATCCAATATTGAATATTTCCCGGAAGCGAATGCGAGGGCGACCTGCAGACCCAAATATTGTTTTCTTCTCTATCGTGGCCTTCCGTTGGGAGCCGGTTGTAACGTCGTACAGGCGAAGTCGAAGAAGAAGAAATGATAGAGATCAGAAGTGCATCTTATTATTTAATTTTGTTCGCATATTTAATACCTGTGATCGTGAAAACAAAAGGGTTCTTTCCGTATTGAGCAAAAACATTCAACCTTAAATCTAGACTACGTTTAGCGTCATACGTTATTCGACAAATTAATTATCAGATGTTCTAGAAACATTTCTCATCTGGATAGCACTTCTGGGAGACGCAGTAGAGCGTGGGCCTTTTGTACAAATCTACCGAGTTTACCGTGAACCTTTGGTTTTATACCCCGATAAAACCTTTAGCAAACGTGGTATACCCTATTGTGGTGTCTTTAAATTTATTGTTAATTGAAACCACTTTCATTAGGATTCATCCGTTTTCACCATAATTCTCAACTCTCGTTCACGATCAGGGAGAGAACGGTTGTCTTACCTCTTTAGCGATCTGAATTTTCGTATCGCTTCATTACTTTCCCTGAAGTCATTTATATTTATTTATGAAGTTAATTAAATGTTCGTTTTAATTAGTGAATTCGTATGCGAGTAGAATGCGATCGTAGATCGCGGTGGTTTCTTGAAGGAATCATATCCTCAACAAATTTTTCTGTATTTACGTGTTGTGAGACCGGTATTTCACGGTCATATTTCGATGTCATATCTATGATACGATGAAAAATATGATCAAAGATTATTTCAGTAAGAACCTATGGCATAGACATATGATCATAGTTGAACCATGATCAAAGCTTGAGCATTACACGGCCATATTTCTGATCTTTGATCATACGTATGACATACAAATATGACCGTGTTATACCGGCGTAAGTTGAATTCATGGTAACTATTGCATAATAATGCGAAACCCTGTAGAACGGGAATATTTGACTTGATTTACTNTGGTAACTATTGCATAATAATGCGAAACCCTGTAGAACGGGAATATTTGACTTCATTTACTTTGCGCATTGATTGACTCGAGTGCCGAGTATGAACAAATGACTTCAGGAGACGACATGAAACTCTAAGCTGAAAGCAGAGCGCGCTGTCGGCTTGAGGAGGAACGGGAACAAGTAGAGGTGAGTATTATGGTGAAAGCTCTGGTTCTCTGGTTTCGCTTTCATTATTGTATCAAGACTCTTTGTTTTGAAAACTTAATGATTTTGTTAATTATCTCCTCGCCGACGCCGAGGAGGAGTTTCAGCGTATCATGTGCTTTACGAATTCGTGGGACTCGAACGAAAAGTATTTGAACAGTAGGACTTGAGTCTTTAAATTTATTTCGTCGATAGCTTCCTTCTTAGGAAGTAGCAAGTAAGTCGTGACGCGTGAGAAACTAGAGCTTTAACCTGGTACCCGTTGTCTACTTTTTCCAGTTCACGCGTCTCCTCCGTGGAGAAGGACGCGGTTCGATCCCCGGTCGTCGGTCGCAGCTGCCGATGTCACCCACCACGAAACGCGCCCTGCCGCCGGTTTGTAGATCACCCGCCATTGCGTTGAGCGAACGTCCCACGCGAAACAGATACAATGCCCCGTAGCCAAACTCGACTGCTTGGTTGGTTGGTTGGTTGGTTGGAAGTGACTGACCTGAGGAGTCGAGACGCAAAGTGGGTTTGAAAACCTTTCACGTGTCTTGCACTGTACCATTCCCTGGCTTTCAAGTGACACGGTGGACAAGCTTCGCTCGAGAGTTGTTGCATTGACATTACTTCGCCTCGTAGCACAGTAGAAACCCAATCATCCAGCTCGGAGAGAAAGGAAATTACTGTACACTAAACTATTATTTTTTTATAGGTAGCTAACTGTACCGCTCGTATATCATAAAATTGTTTTTCTCTACGATGCATTTATTAGTCATTTTACCTTAAGTTAGTACTAGCGTAATTGGAATAAATCACTAAAATATCTTTAATCGTCATAAATAAACAGAGTAACAAGATGTACTTATTGTGATTTCAACGTTAGAAAAACATACCTCACCGACCATTTAAATGAAATAATTGCCAATTATATGTGATGTTCAAACACACTTATTTACAAAATAAGACCAACTTTTAAATTAGGGAAGTGATGGAAGTTTACTTTGATTTGTAGTAATATTTTTTACATCGCTTTTATCTATACGTCATCTTTTGGACATCTGAGAAAGATATTTCGCTTTTTTCTGAGGTGACATGAGGCATAAATCACGACACCGTCACGGTCGTTCGCCATGTTTGTACTTAATGCTCTTGTGCTTCGCTTCAAACGAGTCAAGCGAGTTCCTGAATATTGTTAATGCTGTATTATTAACTGATAGATAGAAATTAAATCGTTTTTTTTTATTGTTTTTTTTTTCATTATTATTATTCATATTTTTTAGTTTTATTACAATTACAATAAAAAGAAAGAAAACAATTATATATCTTAGTGATTTTAGTTACTTGGAATGCTCGTTCCACCTTAATTACTTTTTATTATAAATTCTGATGCCAGTTTATCGTGATAATTCCGGTTTTTACATTATTTTCATCGTGTGGGAAGCTCACAGCTTTTGCGTTTTCCGGATAGAAGAATCTTTTGTGGCGAACCTCTAGTAGTTGGCGGATCCGGGAAATTTTCGTTAACGTTAAAAGAGAGAATATTTACTTCTTGCATCGCAATAACTTTTAAACAAAGGCGTGAAATACTAGTTAGATTGCGGAAATGGTTTATGACGACAGCGCCTACTAAACAGGACCCAAGTTAGGTGTGTGTTTTTTCTTCTTCTTTTTTCCTTCGTACTATATTCAACGATGTAATGGATTCATTTTCTTGCAAACTGAACTATCTCTTTTGTTGCGAGTTTTTTAATATTTCCTAAATTTATTTTCTATTTCGTTAATTTAAATGTTTTGTATTGTATCGAGTAATCTGTTAGAATGAATCTCAACAATTTTTTCCTTCGTTTAAAATTATGATAATTTTAATCTTTTGGTGTCTCTTTAAATCTCACTCTTGTAGCTATCGAAAAATGCTTTCGTAGTTGAGCAGTGCTTTCCTTCTAAGTGAATGGCTTGGAATCACATGGATTTTGGAAGTTTATTGATACTCTCTCTTCGTGAATTGCGAGTCCTCCAACCAGTGATACGGAATCAACTGAGCTAATCGCAGAGTTAAAACCGACTGAATCGCAAGTGTGTCTGAACGCTCTACGTCACGCTATTGTGTGATGAATACTTTTTTACTGAAATATTCCTTGTTTGAAGAACCGTCTTAAATTCTTCGGTCTTTCTTTTTAAATCCTGTATTATTATTCAGCAATGTTTTTTTTTACATTCATGTAAACATCGTGGATATATTAGGATCCTAACGTGTTTTATTTAATTCTTGTAGTAAATATTTTCGTGTGATGCAATTCGTATTGGAGCAGTGCCCTCTCCGTTGTCCTAATGGGTGAAGTACTGTATGTGAACGCAAGCCGCCCGGTCACTGCCCTTGATGTCGATGACGGGTCGATGTCGCTAGTGAGCGGCGGCGGTGGGGGTGGGTGAAGGGAGGGTTGTTTCTTTCTCGCGGCTTCACTCCGCCTCTCCCACCCCCAGACGTGACTGGGTTTTCTGCTGGGGACGTGGACGGATCGTCGCCTGACTGAGAGTCGGTGGTGGCGGAGGATTGCGGAAGTGACCGAAAGGTACCAGAGGCGTTCCCGCCCTCGTGGTGGTGGTCTTCCGTGCATGCGTCACGAGGACCTGTGTGAGGGGCGGGGAGGGGACGGGGGGAGTGAGTGAGTTTTGATCTGTGTCTGTTTGGACACGGCGTTCGATGCGTACGACGATTGGGAGTCGCTTCTTTGAGGTTGCGTGCGAAAGACTGTCGACGCTGTTCGGTCACGTGCCCGTTTTCTTCGAGCGAGATTAAATGTGTTTTTCTTGTAATTTATTGTATAAAAAGCTTCAAAATAGGCTGTCCTCTAAAATCCCATTACCTTTGCCCGAGGACAAAGGTATATGTGTGTATGTCTTACCAGCAGGTGTGTTGATTCATAATTAGCTTATTGTATAACATCTTACACTAGCGAGATGCTTGGCTTCGTACGTACGCTATTAAATTGCAAAACCCTTGTATTTAAACTTAGGAAATATATTTGTTACGTGTTATGTTGTAATATAATGTGAATTTTTTAAAATAATCTCTTAGGAATTAAAGAATAGTCGCGCAGGACAAGAAACATCGGTCGAAAGCAACTTACCTCTTACCCTCCGAATAAAGTAGGTGTCGATAAACTTCTTTCCAGAGCGTCCGGTCCGCACGAAAGGTGCTCGTCCCACGGCTGCTTTTAATGGCCACGGAGAGCAGAACAGTGTGGCTGTGTCGGAGAACCCCCCCGTAGAGAGTATCGCTGAACCTGCAAACCAACCCGTAATGACCCGCCACCAGCAGCAACAGCAGATCCAGCTCCAGCAGCAGCACCAGCAGCAATTGCAGCAGCTGCAGCAACAGATCCAGCAACAGAAGCAGTTACAACAGCAGTTGCAGATGCAGCAACAGCAGTTGCAACAGCAGCAGCAACAGATCCAGCAACAGCAACAGCAGACCGATCAGCAGTCTCAGAATGGTATGTGATGCTCAATGCCTGGGGAGGAGGAGGACGAAACGTAGTAAGTTCAATGACTTTGTGTTCTCAGTTGGGAAGCGGCGTAGCAATGTGGTAAAGGAGGTGGAGAGGTTAAAAAAGAACCGTGAGGAGCGACGGCAAAGACAAGCGGAGTTGAAGGAAGAGAAGGAAGTTTTGATGAACATTGATCCTGGCAATCCTAATTGGGAGTTCCTGGCGATGATTCGGTAAGATAATTTTTGTTTCGTTTTAAGACATGGGGAATATTAAACAAATGTTAAATGTGCCTCTGCCTGAGGGCCCTCTACCTAAATTGATGGGATGGTCCCTTGTTTGCTTCTCGAAAATAAATTTGTTTCTTGTCCTCCATGTGGTCGATGCTTTCTTGACAGTAACTTTATTATTTATTTATAAATGCATATTGTTATATTCTAAATTTTACTTTTGTAGTGAATACAGGGGTAATATAGATTTTAGGCCTCTGAGAGAAACTGATCCTGTTGAAGATCATCAAATAACGGTCTGCATTAGGAAAAGGCCTTTGAATAAAAAAGGTATTATTTCATTTCTTTGTGGGTGTGTATTTTGTTGTTGTCATACAAAGTGATTATTTGATGGATTAAAAAAAAATTTTGTTGCAGAACTCGGAAGGAAGGAGGTAGACGTAATATCTGTTCCTACAAAAGATCAAATGGTTGTACACGAACCAAAACAAAAAGTAGACCTGACTAAGTATTTAGAAAATCAACAATTTCGATTTGATTATGCTTTTGATGACACATGTTCCAATGAAGTAGTTTACAAGTTAGTATATGTTTGTGCCTATTGTTTGGTAATTTGTGGTAAACGTTGGTATTGTAATTGAGCAATATGCATTTTTTCCTTTCAGGTACACAGCTCAACCTTTAGTCCAAACCATTTTTGAAGGTGGAATGGCAACATGTTTTGCATATGGCCAAACTGGAAGTGGTAAAACTCATACAATGGGTGGCAACTTCCATGGTAAAACACAAGACTGCAAAAAAGGAATCTACGCAATGGCTGCGAAGGATGTTTTTAAACTACTACAGTCCCCTAAATATAAACCTCTTAATTTGGTAGTATCTGCTAGCTTCTTTGAAATTTATAGTGGTAAAGTATTTGACTTGCTTGCCAATAAGGCAAAACTGCGAGTTTTGGAAGACGGCAAACAGCAAGTTCAAATAGTAGCTCTAACGGAAAAAGTTGTGGATTCTGTGGATGAGGTCTTGAAACTTATTCAACATGGAAATAATGCAAGGTAGGTACTGAACTAATTGCTATTAAAAATCAAATCATAAATCACAACTCATGCCTAGAGGTCAAAATTTAAAAAAAAAATCAGTAAAATTGGGGGGGGGAATATGGAAGGTAAACTTGTGCAAGTCAGAGAAAATTATGTTTCCTTTTATTATTTGAAGAAATTCTGAAATTGTGAATGCACAGTGAACCATGCACCCATAGAAAGGATATTTACACTACATTGCTTGCATTTTTAAAAGTTTGCTCTGCTTAATTGTAATCAGTTAAAGCATTCTCGGTTCATCACTTTTAGACCTGCTTATAAGCCATTGCTTATTAGGGTTCCTTAGAACGAACGTATAGAAACAATTCTTGTATTTTCCAGCGGTAGAAATGGTTCATTGCCAGAAGGCTTGTTGCACATAACTTTGCTTTGCTTAAGTGTTATTTTCTGTTATATGATTTTTGGGAAGGCAATGTCATCATTTACAATACAGAAACTTGGATACAGTATGCTACGCAGATATATTCATTCAGTTTTCCAGACTGTAAAGAAAAATATTATGTTCACAAACATAATTTTATGTTCTCCACCCATTCTAGGGCTTCTTCACTTAGATTATGCAATGTCTCCGTTCTTAAAACCATACTGTAAACATGTTAGTATGTGATCCGTGTTCTGTATTTCTCCACACTGGCAAGCAGGATCTATAATAATTCTCCATTTAGAAAGCTCATGTCTGCATCTGCTTACACCAAATGAAATTCAATTGGAGATGGAAACAGGGCACCTCTTGGGTTGGATCTTCACACAAAAAACACAAAATTCCTGTGAAAAGACTACACTAACACTCAATATGTCACCCTATCAAATATAAATGGAATAAGCTATGGAAAATTTTCCTATGAAAAAGTGAGACTTAAAATATCTCGAATTTCCAGAAATTTTTCCAATTTTTCTGGGAAAACTTTGGGGTTGTGAATCTCTAGTCATACCTTATGTCTATATTTAATTCACTCTTTTATTTCATTAAAAAAGTGTTTGTTGTTTTATTTATTTATTTTTGTCATCGTCTTCAATTGTATGGCTCACTCTAATAGAGTTCACTCTTTATAGAACTTCAGGGCAGACCTCAGCTAACTCCAATTCTTCACGGTCTCATGCAGTGTTTCAAATAGTCCTTAGAGTCCCCGGTGTTAATAAAGTACATGGGAAATTTTCTCTCATTGATTTAGCTGGTAATGAAAGAGGTGCTGATACATCATCCGCTGACAGACAAACACGTAAGTTTTAATTAATAACTTTTCTTTGTTTTGATATTAAGGTCTATTGTCTGTTTGTGTGTGTGTGTGTGTGTGTGTATTGCTGTATTAAAATTAAAAAGAAAGAAATGTGTTGTGTTGGACAAGGTGTAGTAGTCCTTCCATTGTTACTGCCCTTCAAAAATGACCCAGATTTATGAAGTTGATTCCAAACTCCTCTTATGCTGACTGCAGGGTCCTTTCTAGCCTTATTTTTCGTACCAAATTTTCTAGGAAAGAAGGGAATTTTTTTTTCTTTTCTTTTTTTAAAAAATGAACAGTTCACCTTTTCCTACTTTTAACTCATCCCGACGGGATTAAATATTTTGCAGAATGGATTATTTTGGCAGTAAAGCACATGTTTTTGATATTTTATTAAGATATGTAGTTAAGACTACATTTCTTGAGCCCTGTGATTTCTTACAAACAAGACGACTCAGTGCTCGGAGGGACTACTTATCAGATATTTTATGCTGGATCTGCATATTATCATCAGCTAGTCTCTCTTGCACTACTACTGAAGCTGGACATACGGCATAGGAATGTGCAAAATAATTGAATTGACTTTTTTCTCTTTCTTTCTTCTTGGTTCAAACTTCGGATGTGCTAAAAAATTTATTATTTTGTCATTAATATATCTAATAAAGTATGTCGGGTATTATAACTTCATGGTAGAAAGATCTTTGTTTTATGCTAATTGATTGGAGGACAAGGCGTTTCATTAAGAAGTGAATATCTCGTCTCGCCCATCGTCCCTTCTGACCTTTTGACTCTCCTCCATTTCTGACAATGGTGCCTCAGTACAGGAATTGTAGGAGCAACTTTGTTGGAGAATTTGGGACAGTTCGTCCTGTGATTATGAGACACGTCTGTCAATTAAATCGCAGGCATTTCTGGACAGTCAAGTTTTCAAATCCCTGCTCAAATGGGATAAATGTAACAAAAAAAGTCCGTGTCATTATTTAATTTGTAATGAGACAAGTTTAATTTCATCCTTAGTAAGTAACGGTGATTTACTCTGAGAAATGTCCAAGTCAGAATGATGACAGTTTTATTTATGTGTTTTTTCCTTTTCTTTTTGTTTAATGTAGGAATGGAAGGTGCTGAAATCAATAAGTCTCTCTTAGCTCTGAAAGAGTGTATTCGAGCACTGGGAAGGAAAGGAGCGCATCTGCCGTTTCGAGCGAGTAAACTCACCCAAGTATTACGTGATTCGTTTATCGGAGAAAAATCTAGAACATGCATGGTATGAAAAGGAACACTTATGTTCACTAGTTAATATCAATTAAACTGTATGACTTGGTTATACTGAGTCTTTCTTATAATGTAATTCCCAACCTTTGTACGAACAAGTTTCCTTCTGTATATGAGATTATTAAATTTACTTTCTCTTTCAGATTGCGATGATAAGTCCAGGTATGAGTTCTTGTGAGCATTCCCTTAACACCCTTCGGTATGCCGATCGAGTTAAGGAGTTAGCAGTTACGGATCCCAGTGAAGCAAAAATATCTCCTGTCGAAGAAGATCTGAATTCTGATGGAGTTCTAGACGACAGTGATCTTGCTCAGCTGCGATCTCTAAATGTGAGTAACGAGTTCCCCGGCTGATCCCTGGTGGGGTGGGAATTTTGAAACGCACAGGAACATCCAGACTGATTCCCAGGTGTACTCAGTCTGCTCTAAAATGAGTAAAGCATTTATCCTGCGGTCAAACTAACCAGTGAGATGCCGGCAACATCTCCTCCTCATAGTGCAGAGGCCATGTAATTGCGGAGCTCCACCCTCTGCAAATACCTCGGGTACCTTCAGGGCATGTTTTGGAATAGTTTGTCTTTTGAGTTTCCTGGCAATTACCTATTTTTCTTTTTGTCTTTCTCATATGTAGGTGATATTTTTTAAGAGCCACCAAGCAGATGAATGTATGACTTAGTTTAGCTTACTTGCAGTTTTGGTGGCAAATTAGTTTTTTGCAGTTAATGGTAAATACACAGAATGTTGAACACTTGCGTGGTTACAAGTTTTAATCTGAAAGATAACCCTGAATCATACTAGAAGGTGAAAACTACCCAATCAAATTATATCTTAACTTAATTCCATTAATGTTGATGCACTTGAACATTTTGGTACATTAAATACTGACTTGAACATTTTACGTTAACTAGACTAAAAATATTTTGAACCTTGTAAATTTGGATGTATTAAGAAATTGGCAGTGGCTGCGTATTTTTGGGATGAAAACATACAGATATGATTCTGTAACAGGAAGTTGGTCTCCTCAACCTGTTTGTTTTCTTATGCAAGAATAGATTGTTAAGTTTCCAAGTTCTTTTACTTAAAATCCTGTGCCCCTTGACTTGGTGTTTGCAAATGATTTCATTATCTGTATCGGCAACTAATTCTTGTTTAATAGATAATTTTGAAGACAAAATTCTGCTGTTATAAAGGATTAATTTAGTGATGTCTGCAACTCGCTCCGCCCTGCTGCTTTTCTACTTTCTCCAATGTGTAACATTTTAAACGATTCTACATGGTCAATATGTTATGTCAATCTGACAGAACGTTGATGGTATGATGTATATTGATGATCCGTAATACTAACTGTGTAAGGGCTGCATTAGGAATATATTTTCACTTTGTATTCAACATTTGAATTGGCAAGTAGTATAATATATTGTCAGTCTAATATATTGTAATAATATATTTTCCCCTATTTCAGGCCGGAGAAATAACTCCAGATTTGTATACGTTCCATGAAGCTGTTTCGCAGCTGCAGCAACTAGAGGATGAAGTTCTCGATGCCCATAAAAATGTGATAGAATCTCAAGATGGGCGTTGGAAAGACATAGATGCGAGTTTATTTGCTCTGACTCACGAAGTGGATTATGATCAGGATGGTGAGAAAAGCATGCCCCTGTCCTTGCACAATTCCAGAAGCTCTTCCAGTACCAAATCCAACATTATTGCACCTGCTTGGCTGATAAGAAAAAACTCGGTAACCCCTCCCTCGCATTGTCCCCCTAAAAACGCGGTTTCCCTGAAGCGTCTTGGATGGCCTAGTGCAAATCCAGTTCTTAAAAAGATCTGCATTAACAAAGAGGAATCTGATGCTTATGAGCCTAAGTTTCACAATAGTAGCAAAATAATGTTAAGTGAAAGGAGAAAATGGCTGTCTACGTTGTGCTCTGTTTTAGTTACAGTTATATTATTTTGTTTTCTCCCTGTTGTATACACTGCTATTTTTATTTTATTATCTACTTGGAACAGTAGAAGTAATTAACAGTTTGCTACTATAGAGGATCACGTCCCGACCACATTTTCATCTATTTTTTGCCTACAATCCTATCTGTGATTTCTTCAAGTGAAAAGTTCCTTGCTATTACGATTCTGGGAATTAGTTATAATCAATAAAGTTAAAAGAGAATAATTGTATTTTCTTCTATTTTTATCTGCGTTATAGTTCATTCAAGTATTTTATTTTAGTTTTAAGGACTTTTATGACGTAAAATATGTAACGTAACGATGCATGGTGGGTGTAAAAAGTGTATTAAAATATTGCGAGTCATGTTGTGGAAGGAGAAGGGGACTTCTTGTGTTTGTGTATCAATTTAGTTATCGTACATTCTTTGTACTTTGTTTTATGTTGTATATTTATTTTGTGGTGAGATTGCATGCATAGTTTTTAATTGTTTATGTAAAATAAATGTGTACATTTTACTTCAATAAGCTTTTATACACCTTTTCTCCTTTTGGACACTTACATCCACTATCATGCCATTTGCCTTCCTTAACCTTTTAAATTTTTATTCCATCAACATGCTAATATTCGTGACAAAAAAGAAAAGGATTATAATAATTTCTAATGAGCTCTATTGACTGTTTAAAAAATATGTATATATATTGTGCCTCTTAGTCGCAATGTAACATTGTTGTGGATTTTCATAGAACAAGTTGGGTTTTATTGGTTCTTAACATTTGTTTGTTCTTGGGTTGTTCTCCCTCCCCTACATTTAAAATTTGATTTTTAAGATTTTCAAACCTTTTTTTCCCTGATGGATTGTGACAATTCTGATCAGATAAATTTCTTTTATTCTGTTTTATTATTATTATTATTATTATTTAACTTCTGTGAAACATGAACTATGGTGTAGAAGTGATTTGGCAAATTATAAATAAATAATTTGGTAAATTTTATCGTGATTAATTGCTTGATCTAATTGACAGATCGACATAATTTATTCAAGTAATGAATTTAAACCCTTTCCTCTTTTTTTTGTTGTTTCTGGTAGCATTAGCAGGAAACTTTTTATTATTTTCTTGCAGATAAACTTTGGAAACGATCTCGCTATCGTAAGAGACGGAAGACTCTCGAGATCCGGTTTGGTAGGGATTTAATTGTACTTGAGAGCTTTCATTTATTTTTTGACTGGGTGGTGGAAGAAAAAAAAAACTTTTGCTATTAATAAATTGTATTACTCTTCTATAGGGAACTAACTCCTCTGCTGTTTCATAGAAATTTTTGTAGGTTGGGTTCAGTTGGTTACAATTGTAAAAGCAGGTGGTTTTTTATTGGATAAACTTAATTTTTTCAGCTGCGATTTTTATGCACTGCACTGCTCCAAGTTGTGAGGTTCTTTTGCAACCGGATTACAACTCGTTGAAGGATCGTTTCCACCACTCAGAAACTATTTTTGCATGAAGTTTCATTTTATTTCTTCAAGATTTCACGTGTGCGTATTTGAAGAAGTGAGTGGAGTTTATAATGTTAATATTTCATGACGGAAATGGAAAAATATTTACTCATGAAATATTAAGAGATAGTTGGTGCATGGGCAGTGATAAAAAAGAATCTTTATTCAGATTTATAATTATTAAATATTTTTCAGAATGGTACTTTGTATTTATTTTTTCTACTTTTTGGAATATTGGTTTGCTTGTCTACTTTAGAGGTTTTACTTTAGTTGTACACATTACTATTTTATTTTATAATGCTGTTGTTATAACTTCCTTTATGAACTTCTTGAATTATATATTCTATGAAAACATATTTCTATCTGTGATTTTAAAGTTTCAATGGTTGGCTTCTTCTTCTTTTGAAGATAGGCAAAAATTAACTTTCTCGTAGAGATAAGTAAATGTTAGATCTGATAAGATGTGTACTACTCAAGTAATTTGTATCACTTTTGGCTGTAATGTTAATGGAACAAATGCCAAGAAATTAATAGCCTCTAGATGCTTTTATCACTAAACTTTTTACACGAATGCTTCATTTACGTTNTGCCAAGAAATTAATAGCCTCTAGATGCTTTTATCACTAAACTTTTTACACGAATGCTTCATTTACGTTCTCTAATCACAGTGTACATAAATTTGATTGCACCTAAAGATTCCCGAAAAATCTCTATTTGAGCTAAGCTTGTGGTAATGACGCAATTTTATCGAGACACATTTGACCAATTTCATTTACACCAATCACAGGTCTCAATTATTGTATTTGTTATGTATCCATTATTGCTGTTTTTGTTGCCTCGAGAGCCGACATGATTTGGTCTTGACTGTAGATTGAGATGTAGTAGTGTCAGATTTTGTTCCTATTATGTAAACTGGATTTAAATATGTTGATACATTTAGTGTAGTTTAGACAAGAAAATTTCACTTTGTTTCAGCTTATTCGGAACAGTTACGTCAACTTGTGGTAGAGAAAGAAGAGGCCTTAAGTAAGTTGCATCAAAAAATTGACGCTTTCCGAGCTCAGTTGGTGGCAGAGGAGCAAATCAGTCGAAAAATAAAACGTCCTGGACCAACACGGCATAATTGAGGATTCTTGTCAATTCTAGGGGACTAGTTTTACTTTTGTAATATTTTCTCTTCTGTTGCATGCTGTTTAATAAAATTTGGCCATGTCATACAGATGTATTTTCTAATGAATGACATTAACTTGAATGCTTGGTTGGTTGTTTCCATTTTTTATGGCAGTAAATTTAATTATTATCATTATTCTTTTTTATGTGTGAAATCGCCATGGCCTCATGTGTGTCGGAGCTTTTTCACTGAACCAAGATTGTACAGATTGTAAATGGCTTTTATATTGTGAAACAACTTGTAGTAATAGCCATAAGTTTAAATTTGCGTAATAAGTTTTGGGATGCCATTACACTTGTACATACTTTCTTTTATATTACTTTATAGTATCTTTGAGCTAGAATTTTAGGATTGACAGCTAGCTCAAGGAAAGTTTACCTTAATTGTATGTTCTACTGTTTTAAATTTTATTTTATTTTAACTACTTGTCCTGTCAAAATGTTTGAAATCAAATTGTAATATTGAGCAGCACACATTTTAACTCAAGATATTTACTTGTTTATTTATTACTTGTCCATAAGAATGCTTTTTAATATTAATAAATGAAGGTGCATATTTTGTTATTGTAAATAGTTTTGTTAATGCTACCGTATTTTGTCTTAAACACAAAAGTGATTCAAACTATTATTAAGATTGTAATAGCTGTGATATTGTTTCCATCATGGTAGGTTTGCTTACTTACATCGTAATGTGCAGTTATTTACTTGTATTCCTGAATTGTCATTATCCCGAAAATATTCTTTCTCTATAAACTTGCCGAGGCACAATTTTAAAAGAGAGATGCTTAAGCAATTTGAATTTAAGTTGAAAGAATCATGTGCCAATAATTAACTTCTTAGAAGAAAAATTCCTATCTATTCCNAAAAGAGATGCTTTAAGCAATTATCTAAGTTGAAAGAATCATGTGCCAATAATTAACTTCTTAGAAGAAAAATTCCTATCTATTCCATAAATTTGTGAAAGATGACGTCCTTCAGGTGAAGCCATTGCAAGAAACAGCTGCGTTGGTTATTGTCAGTTCTAAATTTATTTAGAAATTTCAATAAATCGATTGTTTGTTGTTGTTTTTACATCTTAATAGTGACTTATTCCTTATGTCCTAGTAATTCTCAATTGCCTGAAAGTTAATGTTTTATTGAGTTTTTAATGTAGCATATGCAATCCAACAACGAATCAGCATTTTTTTCAGGGGGGGAGGGCTTTAGGGCTCGTCAAGGTCACTGGAGCCCTTAATTATTTGTTGGTGTAATGTATGACAGAAATGTGGGATGGCTGGTATCATACTCCTCCTCCTATGTATTTTATACTTATTTTTCAACATAATTTTAGATGGAATTAAAAATTTTCTTGTTCAGTTTAATTTTTTAAATACATTATAAGATGTAAATAAGTAAATAAAATTTTTAATAATTGTAAGAATTCATCAACCTTGCACTACACATACCTTTTTAACATGAACGGGAGTCTGTAGAAGTCTAGGAAGGAAGCAACAGCTTCCAAAAGTAGTTTGTGTTAAAAAAGCAAGTGGAGTGTATGGCCAACTAATTATTACAATAATTGATTGTAGTGACTCCGCTGTAAATTCCCTAGGTAATTTATTTCGCACTAAAATTTTAACTAATTCAGAATGGGTTGATAATTCTACTTGTAAAGTAATTTCAATGTTTAGTTTCTATTAAGATTTCTGTTGTGCTTCTAATTTACATTGTATATTCTCTATAATTTATCAGATGTCCCTCCTAACTACTGGGTAAGCGGTTGCGATTTTGGCTTGCATATGCTTACATGACTTGGTGTTCGTGGAACTAGGGGATAAAATAATGTTTGAAATTCATTTTGCGCGTTGCTAGATGTATATGCATTTGAAAGTGTTTGATGTAATCCACTCTCAGATTGAAAAAGAAAAGGAAGAAAAGACTTAATAATAATAATGCTGATCTTGCCAAATTTTGTGATGGCTTACGGATTGAAAGGTTTTTTTGTACAAGAGTAAGTAAGGGGTGTGGAATTTGAACTCACTTGCCAAGTGGATATTGATGTGGCAATTTCTTGCATGAAATAATTAAGATGGAGCTCATGTGACAAGGCGTTTTGAGAGGCTCATTAACATGTTAATTATTGCATTTATGATACTACTATTCTTGAAATGAATTTTAGAAAGGATAGCTGATGTAAATCTTCTTTTGTACAGTTGGAGATATTAAACATGGGGAAATACTACTATGAAATGTAAGTAAACTATAGCGTGTCTGAATAAATTGAATCTCGGTGAAATAATTCATTCAAAGGAATTGTTACCCTGTTAGATAAATTAAGCATTGGCTTTTGACATGTCGACCCTCGTAAACAGAAATTGCGCAGTACTTTTTCAGGAATCGGGAGGATTGTGTACATGTAGTTGAATATAATTGAAGCATACTCTGTAACAAGCACTGCGTAGTCATTCTTCTGACACCCCAAGATTGTGAGTTTTAAGTTTGTAAATATGCTTTGTTTGAATGTTGAAAAGAAGGGTAATGTTAATACTGAAAGGTGCAGTTATGTTGCCTTTTAGGAACATAATTCATCTTAGTCCTTTATCAGAGTAATGTGGTTGAAGAGCAGTTAAAATACTTGTAAGTTTCTAATATGAGATGCTCTGTATCAGAGCTTTAAGTAAATTCTTACGTTAACAAAAATATGTTAGTTAGCATTTTGGATATAATTCTGTTATAATTAGGTCTGATCATTGGTGTATTGTTTTAATGATGATTTGTTTAAACATAAAATTGCTTCATTATGCTACTAATGTTGTGCTTTTCCTTTTATCCCCCTTGAAAGTTTAGTCCTTCATTTAAGAATTCTTTAAATACCTGTAGAAAATACAAATTTTTATTCTGCTTGAAAGTTATGGAATAACCAGAGTCCAGATATTAATACTCAAATTCACATTCTGGTTATCTTTGCGGAATAAACCTGCGAGATAAGTACTTCTGCCTAACCCTGCAGTGGTGCGCATATGACTCGTCAACCATGCCAAGTAATCATCTTTGTTTTCCTGTCATGGCAATACCGTGTGTTCAGATTAATGAATTGCATTACCTCAATGGTTTTCTGGGAATTCTGGAACGTGTCATCCACATGATTTATTCTGTAAGTATTTCAGTATTATAGATTGTAAAGAGTAGTATAAAAGAATATTAATGAAAATGATCATCCAAGTGACATCCGAGGCTCCATTCGAAAGCGACAAATTCCCTAGTGGTTTTAATTGTTGTAAATTTTTTAACATTTTTATGTACTATAATTTTTATATTCTTATTAATGCAACAATGTTGATAAAATGATGTTTTTTCCACTTAAATTATTACTTTTAAAGTGCATGACCAGTGTCATTTGCGTTACCTCTCACTGAATGCACGAGCTCGACCCTGCAGGGTTAAAATAGGAATGGGTTATTGTTGGGAAGGTGAAAGAATTCATGTATCTTTTCTTTGTTAAAAATGTTTCATTTGACATAGTTGTGACAAGACTTAGTGATGAACAATAAGAATCAACCTGCAGAAAGGTTTCAGTGTATTTTAGTTCAAAACAAAATTTTTCATGACCCTGTAAGAGAAATTGCTAAGTGCAATTACCTCCATTTTGGTGTCTTGTGATTCTTAATACCATTTGTTCATGTGTTACAGCAATAATTGACTCTAATTGAAAGATTGTAGTTTTTTATATTAAATTTACCAGATCAGTTTTTTTTTTTTTTTTTTTTTTTTTTACTTTTTCAGAATTGTTTTGTTATCCTGATAATTTTATATTAGTTAGAATTTTATGATATATATTAACCTCCGCATCACCATCGACACTCAGGACCCTTAACAGTATCCATCATACGCATTGCAACTGGTGCTTTCCGCACTAGTCGAATAGAATGCTTACTAGTGGACGCTGGCGAACCATCTCTTAACATGAGACGCGGTATTCTACTTGGATCTTACGGAGTGAAACTGATGGGGGTTTCAAATCACCCCACTCGGCAACACCTACATTCTCCAAAATGTATTTCATCTTGCGCCGGAAGACCTTTGTTACCCTGCCTAGTAGGAGTCTGCTTTAAACTACTGCTGGAGGAAAACATCATCACACTACCTCCTCCAGTGAAATATCCACACACTCTCACACCACCTTCATGCAACCAACCCTCGACTTTCAGCTGTCTCAACTTTCAAAGCAAGACACTCCTGCTGCTGTGTACCAACAGCACTGGAGAACTAAAAAACTTGTATTTGGATCATATGTTCATATACACTGATGGCTCAGAAATGAATAATTCTGTTGGTGCTGCTTTCCGCTGCCATAGTGCCACCCATTCTTTTCGCCTCCATTCCTTTTGCAGCGTGTACACAGCTGAAAAATTTGCAATCCTGAGGCGCTGAAGTTCATTCACCTATCTTTAATACGGCGTGTGGTTTTGTGCAGTGACTGTATTAGGGCTCTGCGGTCAGTGTCTTCACTGTACACTTCTGACACCCTTACGCTGACAATTCAGAATCTAATAAGCCATCTAGTATTTCAAAATTTTGAAATAGTCCTTTGTTGGGTTCTGGGCACATGGGTATTATGGGTAATGAAGAAGTTGATGAGACAGCGAAGCAGGGAACACAGAGGGCAGTCCTTGACCTTTCGTCTGTCCCTACGTCAAATTCAAAGGTTGCCATAAGATCGTCTCTTCTTGGGACATGGCAAGCCGAATGGCAAACTTGCGCCTTCAAGCTGAGGAAGGTAAAAGACTCTGTTAAGTCATGGGTGTCATCATCCTGTGTGAACAGACGTGAAGTAATCCTTACACGTCTTCATATTGACCACTGCTGTCTTACCCATGGTCATCTCTTATGCGGTGAACCTCCCACCATCTTGCAAAACAACACTTACCGGTGGAACACTTTCTTCTGGAGTGTCTCGAATATAGTACCAGCCGACGGCGACACAATCTACTGAATCTTGACAGTGTACGTATGTTCTTTCCAAGCTGGGTTAGAAGGAAGAGCAGACCTTTTTGCCTAATCCTTGCAATCAGTAAAAAGAACTTAATTAACGAATAGTATATTCTTAGTTGTGAAATAATATATTTAGAATTTGATAAGCACCATACAAATTTCAAAAGAATGTGATTTTTCATTTTAACTTCTTGGGTATTAAGAGCTATTGGTACTGATAATAGTACGATAGAACCAATGTATGAATTGGCCAATGGTGAAAGGAGTTTAGTAAAAAAAATTGATATGTTATTAAAAATCGTAATGAAGTATTTATAGGTGTTTTCATGGTTAAAACAAAATTAGTTCCTTGCTTTGTTTGTATTGAAGGGTGGGGGGTGTTACGTAGTGTATATTACATGTTAGAAGTGGTGATGTTATGGGCTTAACTCTTCTTGGCTCATAACTGTATTCACAATGTCGATAATATCTCTGCTTTCTTTGATCCGAGAGTATTCCTTGATTCCTTACTTAATATTTTCTGTTCACTTTTGAGGCATAAAGTTTCTTAATCAGAGCTTCTGTTGCTTTATTGGTTTAAAATGGATTATTATAGAAATGAAAATGGAACAAATAAAGTTGAAGTTGTGGGAAACAAAAGAATACTTACTTAAGAAGTAAAGAAGAGAAAAACTTGATGTTGACGAGCCCTTAAGGCCCAAGGGAAAGAAGAAGAAGAGAAATAAAATTAAAATGACTAATTTAAAAGGGAATATGAGCATATGGAGGTTACAAAGGAAGGGAGACACCAGATGCAACTACTTTAATTCTACAAAGATGGTACAAAAAAGTTTTTAAAAAAAGATAACTATAATCAAGAAAATGATCACATATTAAGCTTATGTTTTGATTTCATGCAAATTACACTCATCCATAACAATCGCCCAAGAAACCTTGTACCAACTAATTGGAAACTCATCGGGAGTCGCAAGAAAGATGTCTGCTATCGTTTGTTAAAATTCTTACTTTGGGCACTCTTTACATATATTAAAAAAGCTGTATCTTTTTGGACAATTGTTGACGAAAAAATTAGAAACACTATGATTTGCATTGAGAACGAACTTGTCTGCTCACAGTTTTGATAGAAATAACAATATTTAGTGAAATTTAACTATATTATTAGATTAGAGGACATTTTTTCTTACTCTGTGACAGACTTCAGTGTTATTAAAATAAGGCAGCTAACAGACACGACGGTGTTTACTTTGGACCAAATAGCAGAATGAATGTTTCCACGACCACAGTGATTATGAAGAAAACTTTTCCCAGCTAGGAAGCCATGGTAACGAGAGATTTAAAGCTGGAATTTAGTAAAAACATTGCATTATGTAAAATCTGAATGAATTTATAATTTCAAAGTCAGGTTGCCTATTTTTACAACAACTACAAAAAACCTGCACAAATGGAACATAGCATATTGAATGTGTTGTTACTCTGGGTAGTACATTGGCAGAATACTAATTGATTCAATAGCATTACACACAAACACATTCTTGTCACCAGGACGCTGAGCTTTGAGACAGCAAAAAGGACCTTTTACACAGAAAAAGTGCCAATATAAAGAAAATAAGGTAAAGGACATATCAAAACTTCAGCCATACATCCATGTTGAAATTCAGAAGTTATATAATGAAATATTCTTGTGGCCAACAAACCGAAGAATTGAATGATTTTGCAAAAGATGTTAAAAGTTTGTAAAAAAAAACTTCATTATTGCTAGGACTTTTTCTTTTTTTAGTTTTCTGATAAAGTACGTGGATTAATTTCCTTGAAGCATGGATCATCAGATTTTCTAACAAAAGTTAGAATAGTGGAATCGTGACTAGTGAGTTAATGAATTATGAACCAACTCCTTAGCAAGGTTGTCCCCAATGGTTATCAGTAGAAAGCCTGTCAAAAGGTTCTCTTTCTTATCAAAATGTATATTTTTTTGAATGTAATTTTTTGTGGGTAATATGGCAGTGTTTCTACATGTTAATTAATAATGTACATATTGCAGCTATTTATATTGAACGATTATTTGTACAGCTTTAACACTTCTTTTAAACAAATTTACGCAAATGCAATTTTTATTAGTTAGGAAACAGTTTTGTCCAATTCAATTGCTATTACTTGGAATGTCATAAACAATTTATTGACAACAGAAACTGTTGCAAACTGTGTGACTAGAGACCCTAAGGCATTGGTGCACCAAGGCAAAATCAAGTTAAGTACCCTAAAAACAAAAATAGTTAGCTGCTTGTTATGTCTACTAAATATTAAAAAAATTATTTTAAATATAGTATAAAAGAAGTTATACAATTAATACGTAATGGTCATACTGGTATCAAATCTTTTAAATTATTCTGAAAATATTGCCAATGGATTGTAACTATTAAATTAATCAAATTTTGAGCATAATAATAATATCAATTTCATTAATGACACAACCACCTCTGAGTCCCAACCTAGTGGGCTTTTATATAAATCTGCCTCTACCCGAAGGAAAATGGGAGAAGAAACTAGATCTGTATGGGACTACAGACGTTACCTTTGCAATACTGTGGCAAGGTCGAATTCAGATAAACTTTTATGGATGGTAAGAAACAGGTCTACCGAAGTTAAATGTATTCGAATGAGGAGGGTGTTGATTGGTTTTATTCAGTTTAAATTTCAATGCAATATTATATTTTAGAATGATACAGGATGAATTACCTTATTCTCCTCGCAGCAAAAGAAAGCTAATGAGGGAGGAACCTAATGACCACGTGAAAGCTGAGAAGCCAATGCCAGCATTGCGAGACTGACGAATCTTTCTTACTTGGGCGTTCTGCTCGTGTTAGCAGAATCTTGTTTGGACGCTGCCGTCCACATTAGTCCCTTCCTACACCATCGGGGAAAGAGGGTGAACGTTGAAATAACATTCTACATGTGTCAGTTTTCCATCGAGGATTAAAAGGAAAGGCGTATTCTTTGGGCGTTGTTCGTTCTTTTAAAAATTGTTAATAATAAAGTAGTAGTTAAATTCTATACTGAATTCTAGTGTTGAATTAAGTTAATTTAAATTCACGAGTTGAATTAATGAATAAATACTGGGTGAATATTACAATTTACTATAAAATGTTGTAGATTTGTACGGGGAATTAAGTTTCATAAATTCTTCTTTCCATACATAGTGGAACTGAATTTTAACACAAGTGTTTTGATCATCGGCAGGGGTCTAACATTGCTTTTTTTTCATGCCAAAGCAAACCTGCTTCGCCGTGTTTCTGAATACATCTCCGAGATTTGTTTCAACATTTTCATTAAATGTTTTTAAGTAATGCAACACAAATAGCTCTTTTTCACAAATCACCAAATGTGAAAATTCAAATAAACGCTAAATAATCTGTATCTGAGTTTTTGACAAAATTATTATTATTAACTACCCCGTTTGCTCCCGTCCCCTCAGTTTCTGCTCTATCAATATTTTGACATATCTTCTTACGTGTTACGTTTGGAGATTGACATTTTGCCAAGACTACTGACTGAAATAAATAAAAGTTAAACTATCTTTCATGAAATCTCTTAGTTTTCTGATTAAAATAAAAAACAAAATTGTCACAAATTTTTTATTTCATCACTTATTTGATAAGCATGTATACTTTTACTCGTAACTAATCAGAAAGTACATTTTATTTTTCAAAACTAGCTTGGAACACATTTTAGCTTTGCAGAAAATTACAGTGGTACCATGCTATGTTAATGTTAAATAAGTTTACAGCTCTCTGTCGTGAACAAAAAGTTTTTTCAAAGCACGCAGATAGCGTTTGTGGGAATGAACCTAATTTTGAACGTAAATTATCGTATTATTACATTAGAATAAATTCAAATAATTTTATAACCTTTAATTTATGTAAAAGTTGTCCGATGAAAATGAGACAAAAACTGAAGCATTTATAAAATTACAACCATTTACATGGAGATTATTTTGTTTGTTTAAAATACATTTTCCATAAATGAAGTACGCCATCGCTGAACCGGCAGAACTTGAAATACCAGCTGGGACAGCAGGCTTTATCTGACCTTTGGCCGATAGGACACACGATATTCCTGAGATAAGCTTTTCCACGGGTGTTGCAGTCTGGAATGGGTGGAGCTACACTAGGCCACCCCCCGCAGAAGACATGACAACACCGCGCATTCGCTCCATTGGTTACATCTCATTATCCTTCTTTGGCTGTGGGGACAATAGAAATTTCACCTGTTTAATTAAGTATATCTTCATAATTTTAAAAAGTTAATTACGTTATGAGTTTAGACTAACAAAAATTGTTCTCTTAATTTCAACATTTTCTAAATGTAAACGCTAATTATTTTTAAATTTCTACCCAGTTTACAGCAATCTAATTCATTATAGAAAAAAGTCTTAATTTATATGTATTAAATCCACCACTGCCCTTGTTAGGAATTGATGGGATGGCGTGTTTCCAGAGAGTAACTTAGTTTAGAATTGTCCTCCACGTGATGACATGCAGTTCGCAACGTTGATTGTTTTTACTTTTATGAGAAAAGTTAATCTCAATTCAGATATCAAAATGGTGAAAATTTCACTTTTTACGAACTCTTTCTGAAAAAATAGGCAGTATGTACAACTTAATAACTCTAGTGGGTGCAGTTACATACTTTCCATGAATTCTACGAGTTAATTAAATATGAAAAATTATTTATTAACATAATAGAAGGAATATTTTGCAACCCTCCTCCCCTCCCACCAAATGAAACAAAAATAGCAATTTCATAATTTGCACCAGGGTCATGAACAAAATCACAGGCCCCAAGTACAAAACATCTCTTAGTCTCTGAAGCATTCAAATAAAAGAGGAGCCTAATGCGGCCAGTGGGAATGTATTGGCACCGGGGATGCAAAAGGCAGATACGTCTTGAATTCTACGAGGCAAAACTAGACCCTATTAATATATAGTGTTTCATTCTACTTCAGGTTTGGTCAAATTTTGTATAGTTTTTACCTGTCTTAAATATTACAATGTGAATGGGGGTATAAAAATAGCCATTTTCCCATTTTCATTTACTTCACATCTCATAAGTGATTGGATTAAATATTTTTCAAAATTTCTTCAAAATCTTTTTTTAATAAAATTTAAGCGGCCAAACTCCAAACAATCACCAAATCAATTTTTATTATAACACACGGTATACTTAATAGAAAAGTTTCCATTTCCAACTTTCATTGCCTATACCTGTATAACCTGTAAAAATATCTCTCACTCCCACCGAATCGTACGCTAGTCCTGATTCCCTTCCCACAGAAACGAAAAGGGACAAGCGTTGATATTATGAATTTACAAACATATTGACATTATATATGTATTATAACTCGCAGCTAACTTTTTATCTTATCAAGGAACTTTTGCTGAAATTTTTGAATTCGCCTCTGCCTTAGGGCGCTTGATCGGAATTGATGGAATACGTCCCTTGCTTGCTTCCGGAGAGTAAATTAGTTTATTGTCCTCCACGTGGTCATACGCAGTTTGTACTGTTTTTTGAGAATAAATTTCTTATTACACATAGAATCATCCGTCCCTCAGTGCTCACGAAGCGGCTGATTGCAATGACTTATGCGCAGTGGCGGGGTGGGGGCACACTTTTTTAAGGAAAGATAGCAATTTCATTTTAACAGTCTAAAACAGAATTTAAAAAATGTACCATCCGTGATGTGGTAATCACCAATTGTATTTCCTTTGATTTCTTTCATTATTTGAATCATACTTAATGGAAATATGCAGAATGTGTCATGTTGAAAATTGTCATTTTTTGCCATCTCGCCAGGATATGATAGTTGTGCCTCCCGGTCACTGAATGAATTATTTGTCTAATTGTAGGCCTAATGCTGACACTTCACTCGGCCTTACTGTTTCTGTGTAGCAAAAATGTATATCACAAACCTACCGTCCTCACGTGGTGCGTACATAACTCAATAATGCCAAATATGTTTTCTTATACCAATGATGGACGAGATGTATTTGATACAATCTAATCCATATCACAGAAACTGTAGAATAAGAATCAAAATATGGGTAAAATAAAACAGAATATCAACAAATCTCGTTCACGCGCATTGCTCTACTGAGCGAAAAACGGCGAACCAAGTGTGGACGAAGGTTCACGCAAATGTTTGTCTTATTTGAGTCCTTTGATGTGCGACTAAAAACCGACAAGAGGACGGATCCGTGTGTTCGCGTATTTGCCATAGTAGAGCCAATACATCAAAGTTAAATAGCTCACTTGGCCGTGCTTTGGGCAAATATGGCAAATACACAAATACGCAACGCCAAGTGAAGTGCTGGCGTAATAAGTAACTATATAATTTTATTATATTGTTTATTGTAAATGAAAAGTAGCACTCCCTCAACTCAACTTGCGACAAATCTACTGAATAAAATATTCCCGACAGAACTTTTCTTTTATTATATCAAATGTAAATGTAATCTTAATATTTTCAAAATTATTGTATAACGTATATTGATACACAACTTGAAGTTGCTGAAGTAAAAAACGTTATTATTGTTTCTAAGTAAAACAATACCCTCATGTTGATTATGGTCTTTTTGTAAAAATATCAAACAAATTAGACCAAATGAAGAAACACAGCTTTTTATGTTCAGTTTCAACAAGTCTTATAAGTTTGATAATGTTCCCCTATCACAAAGTGTTCTAGAAAAGAGTTACTTATTTAGAATTGGTGGGTGCGTCGGTAATAGTTACAACCAAGGGCGTATGCAGGCTGGGGTAAGATGCCCCACCTCAAGAGTTAGCGGAGATACACAATTTTCCGTGTGGAACATTTAGTAAAGTAGTAGTTAAAATATTTGCAACTAATCCTCCCGTACTATTGTTTCAAAAAATTGATTCTTTTATGTAAATGGTGTTTTTAATGCTAGTGTGTGTTATTGTATGGCATTCAATTCTCTTTGACATAGGTGGAACTCCCCACCTTGCGTTTTGAGTTGGATACGCCCTTGGTTTCAACCATCATAGTTGAATAAATCGGAACAGCGTGTTACATTAAAATTCAAATACCTAGAATTTGTGAGTGGGGCGCAACTCTCAATGCCCTTTTTGAATAATTAGAGGTACACTCCGAATATCGTTGACCACGAGGCACAACTGTCAGTCACCCTTGAATACCGCTCAAAATAAACCAACAACATAAAATTTATCGTGCTAAAAGAAGTTCATAAATCTCTGAAACAAGTGTACTGAATCTATGAAATGAATAGTTTAAAATAAATGTGATAAGAAAGGTGCCGAGTATTGCTCAAAATGAACTGTAAATTGTTGTTAAACTGTAAATGTCTAGTAAATTACACATTACAAATTTTTGAGAAACCTTCCACAGCAGTTGATATTTTCAATAGAAAATGGACCAAACATTAACCACAGCACAGAAGCCTAATTACTTAATCCAACATTAAGTAAGAAATATCATTGACTATTGGCAGAGTGACTACCCGTCGTGATTACTATTGGACAGTTCCTAAGGTATGTACTCGTATAATCTCGAAACTCGAACAGAATGTACCAAGAACGAGGCGAGGGATGAATGTAAAAGGCAAGGGAAAGGGGTCGGGGACTGTTGGCCGACACAAGAGGCCTTTAGGAACGTCCAGCACAGGCAGCACAATTCTCTCCTTGCCCCTCTGGTAGCTCAGGGCTAGCGTGCTTGCTTGTCGCAGTCACCGGCGGGGCCAGGAAAAAAGAAAATTGTATCTTTCCACTGCAATGTCCCTGGTTCATATAAAGCTGTGGCAGAAGTGAACCCCCCCCCTCCTATCCACCTCCCACTACTCCTAGTATCATTAACTCATACTATTGTTTATTACTAATGACAACTCCACGAGGGTCAAGTTGTTGTAAGAGGCCCACCTACTAATAATAACAACCTTCTACCAGACTCCTACCTCCTATCACCCCATGTTGATATGCTTCAATAACACGTTACATTTACCATTTACAAATTCTACAATTATCCCTGTTGTCGCCTGGCAACTCTACTAGCCCCGGAGCCTGCAAACAGCGGCTGGGTCTGTAAATGAGGTGAGATGGGTTTCACTCTTCCCGGGAAAAAGGCTTCGATGCCCCTCTTCCGCATTCAATTCCCTTCCGGGTACTTTGGTTAGGGAAATCCGGATTCGTAGACCGTTCTCAATGACAAGTTTTATATTTTTGTCCTCTTTCATGTTTGGATCGGAGCTCAGATGTCGGCAGCGGCCAGTGGTATCAGATAGATAGTTAGATAGCAGGAGGAGTGGCTCAAACATTGATTCTTTGCGTACCTGGAAAGCAAAACAGGGTGACGCGACGTTACGTGTGGTATGTGTTTATGTGCGAGAGAGTTGTCCAGATTGATTCCCCTCTTGCCGCTAAGTCTAGCTTTCTATGAATCAATATGGACATATGAATATTTGGACCAACTTAACTATGTGATCCAACGCCGTAGAAAAATATCCAGATGAGATATCGAAAATCGGCTTTTTTTGCCATGATTCTGGAAAGGACTTTGTTCTCGGAAATTACAAATTGAATCATTTTATGTGAAAAAAATTCCCTTTTTCGATGGCAAATTTAACATTATGGTCCTATCCTAACCTTATTCTTCGAATATCTTTCCGCGAGTGCTGCTACCTCCACCATCGCCTCCATCTTCACACTCACAACAGATTTTCTTAAAACGGAATCGCCGGGACTAACAAACCTGACATCGCCGACTGTGACCGAACAATTGTTTATTACTTGTTCATGATATTATAATTATCATACCCTAACACAAACGGTGGCGGAGAGAAGAAAATAGTGCGGAACAATATTTCTTTATAACTACCGTAAATATGAAAAGCGAAGAATACGGCTTATATGTTCGGAACCGCAATAATATTTGTAGTATTATGACATAAATTATTTTTTCGAACGCTTGTGGGACCATATTCTTAAGTTTGGCCGAATATTTTTGTATGAATCAATTTTTTCGTGTTCCTTTATTTATGTATGTATTTATGTACATGCAGTACAACACACGTAGTTTCATTTGACGTCTTCTCATTTGATTGTTTATTCGTGATAATCTAAAGAAATTGTAGGCTCTTATTGAACGAAAATCGATATTTCTCGCTGGTACCTCGGATTAACTGGTCAAACTCGGATAAACCGACCCCCCGAGGTCTCGATTAAGAAGGATTCTACTTTATGGGAATTTGATCAGAAAAATAAAATAAAATTGCGTAATTATTTATTTAAATACTTATTTCTGGACAAATTGCGATAACCCTATCTCCGCACAGATTTCTGCCCTCAGCCAACACAGAGCACCGCGCTTCCAAGTTTACGGGTCCTTTATCCTTGTTTTTATGCGTATTATCTACTGTGATATACTAAAAATGAATATTGCTGGGTTGGTAGTTTGGGTGAATACAGTTCCTAAGCATAGTCTATCACTCCGTTTAAATATTCAAGGCGCGGCTTCACACATTCGCTGTTCGGCGAACCCCGAGCAAGTGCTCGCCGAATAGCGACTAGTGTGTATGGGTTGTTCGTTATTCGTCGCATCACGAACACCGGTGCTCGCCCTTTCCCGCAGCGTGTCGGTCTTTCGAGACGCATCGAAGGAAGGCGAGCATAGGCGAATATTCGCCGATGACCTGTTCGTGGTTCTGTCCACATATTCGTGCTTTTACGAATACCTAGAATCGCAAGTATACCAGTAATACGCTTTCAAGTTATTTCTTGTAACTAATCGCAGAAAAAACTAATTATTCGTAATTTTTCTCCTTATCGTACAAAGTAATAAGTGTTTTTAGAAGTGATAAAATAGAGAGCTTTGCAGTAGTAAAGTAGTGGAGTAACTTTATTTATTATCTCCAACGTGCTCATACGCAGTTTGCAACTGCTTTTTGACTATAAAGTTTACTTGATGAAAGATTTAAACCGCAAACATTTTTATTCACTTTATTTTACTTTTTTATTAAGCGTCCTAGTTTCACAGTATTGAACGTGTATTGACATTATTAGCATTATGTAGTTTTTTTTAGTAGTATTAGCATATATTTCCTGTACACGAAATGTTCAAGAAATTAAAAAAATGTGAAAATGAAAAATTCAATGATAATAAATAATAAAAATATAACACTTAAATGTAATGAATGACATTTGGATAAATAAATAGAATGAAATGTTGTGGAGACACAAATTAAGATAGTTATATAATGATTTTTTTGAGTGGATAAAACTATAATGATTATAAGGATGTTAAATTCGAGATTACCGATTACCATAGCTAAATGCATATGGAATAGTAATAAAAATTAATTTCATTGATTGAATTAAGATTAGATAAGACCAATTTACTTTACTTCACAAAAGACACCTACATACGCAGCAGAATATGTGATTACTTCAGAATCATTCTCCATAACCTCTAATCATAAACACGAATATTCGTCGTTCCCAGAGGGAGCACGTGCTCGGCAAATTGCTGATGTCTGGATCAGAGTGTTCGTCAATTGGCGAATATTCGAGAAATACCCCAAAAGCAAGTCGCTGTTGCTCGGGATTCGCTGTTCGGGTGCACGGGGTTCGTCGAATAATGAATGTGTGGAGCCGCCTTGAATATTACTTAAACGGAGTGATAGGAACTGTCTTCACCCGAACTACCAACCCCGTAATATTCATTTTTAGTACAGACCAAAATTCCCGGGTGCGAATCCACTAATACTCAGCTAGTCATCTATAATAATAATAATAATAATAATAATAATAATAATAATAATAATAATAATAATAATAATAATAATAATAATGGTAATATCGCGAACGTAAAGAAAACGTTTTTTTTTCTTTCTCGTCTCGTGTTGGTAGCAGCGCAGGTCGTGAAGTGCCATGAGCGGCCATGAGGGAGGGTGGCGATAGTTTTGAACGGTCCTTTCTGTCCTTGGATAGGCGGCTGCGAATTTATGATCGGTACTGTGACGCGAAACAGGAGGAGGAGACCGCCTCGTGCCGCCCCGTCAGCGCCCCGTGCAGTCGACGGCTCAACTCTAGAGAAGAGATCGCTCGATATGTACGACTTTCAAGTACACTAAAGATNNNACTTTCAAGTACAGTAAAGATCAAGATATAATTACCCAACAGTGTTTGTAAACTGTGTATAATTTGTGGGGTTGTAATTTGGATTTTGAAAGCTGAGAACCATCGCTTGTACGAAGCAGACTCTAGGTGAGTACGATGAGCAATAATTATCATTAGATTTAGCAGGTGCTCCAATGAATTGATTCGTTCATTTAATATATTTTTAAAAACATTCTTCTGTTGTCGTGTTTCATTGTGTCAGTAATAGCACGATAAAATAATTCAGAACTAGGGTTTATTCCGTGATATCTTTCGGTTTCAGGTGAAAACGGCGACGAGCCTGGAATC
>NNCF01126170.1:159108-187814 GCA_002313205.1 Laupala kohalensis
TAAGTTGAAAGCAAATGTATTCATACCAGAACGAATCTTACTACAACTTCCTGCTTGAATTATGGAAGTGAGTGTGTATTTGATAGGTTTGAGTGCGATCACCAAAGATACTTGTGTGCTGTGATGTTCAGCTGCTGCCACCCGCGTGTTTTGTTGTCTATTCATTTGTACTTTTTACGAATATTCGATATTTTTGTATTTTTGCGGCAGTAACTAGTCCTTTATTCACGGAAAATATTTTTAATGACATTTTTGTATTGATTCTAATGCTGTAATTAAAATTGACGATTCTAGTGAAATCGAACTCCAAATATTTTTGAAATTTCAGTTACCATTAGTCATTGAAGGATAATATAAACTGGGCTAACTATCGTAATTATATTGTCATAATTATTTTTTAATTTTTTTTTGTAAGCCAAATGATAACNAACATTTTTATTACTCTTATGCTTCATTAATTAATTAAAATATTTTTATAAAATATAATTTATACACACTTGGAACAAGTTTTGTAATTTAATTCGTGTAAGTAAAACGACAGCGAAAGAATTGACGTAGAAAATGTTCTGGAGTCTTCCTCGACTGTTATAGATACGGGATGAGGACATTAATTATTGAGTGAAAATAATAATATTTCTGAAATGCGTATTCCCTATTTCAGTTACATTGGAATCTTCAACTGCGTATTGCAGTCCTGTGTAAAGTGCTTTGTTCCTAACCACTTCTTTCTCCAGGTGCGTATCGCTGTTTAACAGAGGGCGACACTGCAGGTGGTGACCTTGGTTCTGATGACCTTGAGTCCCTTGGCTGATGTCCTCAAACATTTCTTACGCGCCACCTCGTTGTAACCAACGCATTACCAACGTACACGGTTAGAAATTACTTTCTGTAACATATTAGTTTATTTCTAACTGTAACGAATCCTTGGCGCTTTGGTTGTGTACATTGTCTCTGTAGCCCCTTTCATCCTGTCCCGGGGTTTTCTCCGGTTTTCCTGCGGATAGTGGCGGATTTTCCATGGGCGGGAATGTTATTAATACCTTTGTTATTACTAATCTCAAATTTTTTACTGCACATAAGATATACAATTCATTTTCGAATAATAAATGGATAACAGTACGTTTTTATTAAATAGTATTAAATCCGCCTTTACCCTCGGGCCCTTCATCGGAATTGATGGGACGGTCGCTTGCTTGTTTCCGGAGAGGAACTTCGTTTATCATCCCCCACGTGGTCATACGCTGTTTGCAACAGCTATCCTGTTAATGCAGTTAATGGTTATATCCGGGCCGAAATGGCGACGTCATTTCTACTGATCGCGATCTCGATACTGTTGGGTGCTACTGTGAAAATACGTCATTCCGCACCAGTTAATGGTGATATGAAATGATAGGTAGATTTGTAAAAAACGCACATTCTCTTGTGTGTGTTTGCCGGATTAGAGTTGTTTAATATTTCTTTAACATCTGATAATTAATTCTTAGTACGAGGTATCAGGTATAAATATTATCAATATTTAAAGTTGAATGTTTTCACTTCATTATTCATATCACCCTTTTAGATTTCAAGATTCATATCATTTTTAGTCTTGAACATAAATACAAAATCTTATTTTTATATGTTAGCAATATTTTTATATATTAATAACATACGATGAGTTTCTGATCTTGTTCCCTTATCTGTGTCTTTTTGTCCTTCGTTTTTTATCTCCCGAGTCTCATCTCTTTGACGTCACAACGGCTCGCTTTTTCAGCTCCAGCAGACACTTAGACACTTTTAGAAATTTGGTAGACTTCTACGTACTATAAAAATTACTATAAAACTTTAATCACGTTTTTTGAAAGAAAGAAAGAAATATATTCACGTCCTATCTCCTGTTGTCGATTTCCGCAAGAAAATTTAAAAAAATAGAGCACATGAGGTGGTCAAAGTCAAATCATAGATGTATAATTCTTTATTATTATTATTATTATTATTATTCTAATTATTATTATTATTATTATTATTCTAATTGTCATAAAACTCTACAATATGAATAACAACGAAGAAAAAACATGATTTAGTTTCTGTCAGTTAATAGTGTAGTACAAACAATATTCAGGAACGCACTTGACTTGATTGAAATGCACAAGAGAGTCAGTCATGTAACAACATGGCGGCCGAGCGCAACACGGTTTCGTGATTTATGTAGCTCACTTTGAAAAAAGTGTAATATCTTTCTCTGATGTTCTGTGACCTATAGATAAACGTGATGTACGAAAGTACTACAAAGGAAAATTTAGTACAAATCAAAGTAATCTTCGATCACTTTCGTGATTTAAAAGTTGGTCTTATTTTGTAAATAAGTGTTTTCTCCGTTAAGACGCAATTTATTTTATCATCAATTATAATTACAAATTACTTCATTTTAAATGGCGGGTGAAGTATGTTTTTCTAACGTTGAAATCACAATAAGTACACGTCACTCTGATTATGTATTTATGCCGATTCGAGATACTTTCGTGATTTAACTCTACCTGCGCTGCTAGCGCTACCTTCAGGAGTTGAAGTTCGAGCACTTAGTGCTTGTATTCTTTCGATACGGTTTCGTGGTTCGGTAAGTGAGAGAATAATTAATGTAGATAATTTCGATTCGTTTCCTTAGCATGAATGAAATAAAACAAACATTAAAAATTACAATATTACCATTAAGGCTTAAAAAGCAGAGAATTTCAAACACTTTAATGTCAGTGAATCTCAAATTGATTAAGTCTGAAAGTCTTCTTTTCCAACTAGGGGTACGCGTTTTTATATTTGCAAAGTATTTACATTTTAAATTAATAATTGAAAAATCGTAAAAAGTGTTAACCAAAAAATATACCATATTATCGTTCTTCGAAAATTTTATTTCATGATGAAGTAAAGTGTGAGAAGGGAAATTCCAGGAAGATTTATCTTGTTCCGTTTACGTCATTTTGTTAATTAACAAACACAAGAAATAAGAGATGAAAGGGGAGACAAAGTATTTATTAAGTGAGTCGTCTAGTGCAATGTTAATAAAATTGCGTCCCCCAATGCGATACGTGCTCGACAGCGTCGGTGGAGCGATTGGCTTTGTACACATTCAAA
The DNA here is from genome assembly GCA_002313205.1 of Laupala kohalensis. Lineage (NCBI taxonomy): Eukaryota > Metazoa > Arthropoda > Insecta > Orthoptera > Trigonidiidae > Laupala > Laupala kohalensis. The sequence continues at coordinate 162,217 of NNCF01126170.1, forward strand.
GATGCCAGGTATTTCACGCGCACGTGCAGCAGCTGCTAAGGATATTCCAGCAAGGAAGATCTCATTTTTCTGTGTTTGCGCCTCACCGCGTCACCTACTCCCTGCCCAAGAATATGAAATTGAATATCTTCAAATCCGCGGTTAAAAACTACCTCCTGCACCAGTGCTTCTACACTGTAAAAGAATTTATTGATTTAATATAATCCGTCTTGTACTTTATCACGCCATTGCTGTAGCACTTTTTAAATAACTTATAACAATTTCAAAAACTATTTTCTTGCATGATTGTGTTGCCGTATGGCTCATATTAATTTAGTTTTATGTGTACTCAACTTTGGCACGGTTGTGTACATTAATTCTGTAGCCCCATCCTGGCCCGGGTTTTTCTCCGTTTTTCCTTCGGGTAGAGGCGGATTTCTTATACAGGTTCTCTAGGCTTTGTCTAGGGGCTCGTTTATTGTAACAATAAATCGTGAATTTAGTGTTTTTTTTACAAACATATTTGCGTTAAATTACAAACATATTGACATTATATATGTATTATAACTCGCAGCTAACTTTTTATCTTATCTAGGAACTTTTACTGAAATTTTTGAATCCGCCTCTGCCTTAGGGTCCTTGATCGGAATTGATGTGATGGTCCCTTGCATTGAAAATTAGTTTATTGTCCTCCACGTGGTCATACGCAGTTTGTACTGTTTTTTGACAATCAATTTATTAAATTTATTAATATTATCATTATTCTTTTACAGTTGTGGACATTGAATGAGCTCGTATGCATTCTTCCCGTGCGAATATGCTTTCTCACTCGGAGTTTAAGTGTAGGAAGTGCACAAGAGAGTTCCGTAACTACGGAAGTTTCCAGACTCATCTAAAACGATCTCACCCGGAAGAAATGGAAAAGATCAAGATTGCGGAAGATGCATTGGATAAGAAAAGGAAGAGACGGCGTTGGGATGAGGGGCAGTACGAGTACTTGGCTCGTCTTGATTCTCGCCCGTCGACCCGTCACGATCCTGATCATAGCGTGGAAGTCATCAGACGATTAGGTCGAACGCTATCCTCTATAAATGTTGCGCGGAAGAACCTCGTCTACTCGAGAGCTTTTACGTACTACAATATTTCTTGTTTCGATGATGAACACTATGATGTAGATAAGGTTTCTCGTAATAAAAGATCAGTGAAGCAATCGTGGCATGTTCCTTACGTATCCCCTACGTCTGCCGTGAATGATGAAGCTAGTTCACGTAATGAACAACTACATCCTAGTGCGAGTAATTCCTCAGAAGATACCGTTCCAGATCTGCGATCTCGGCGTGGAAATAACGGAGACAGGGACCATCGTGATACTTCTCCTGTGAAGCTACAACCTCGTGAAGGAACCCGGAGAGATCAGAAAACTCAGAATCGAAAACTTACTCGCTCGCGTCTCAGACATAGCTCTTTGGGTATGAGAAGTAAGAAGAGAGGAAAACACGTCAAACCTACTTTCATACCTTTCCAAATTCGTAATTCGAGTGATGAAAGAGTCTCCGAGACTTTTGGATCAACAAGCAACATTGCTCCGTCCGATGACGATGATCAGTCGAATGGCAGTCAAATAAATGTATTACCGGATGTTCCTAAAGTCTGCAGCGACTCGAAGAAAGCTGCGTCATCAAACAGTATGAGCTCGTCTGATATATCTGCAGATGAGGAACAGATTGCAACAAAGGATGGTACAAAAAACATTCCTAATTTCGCAGACAATTGTGACTACGTGAACAGTGCTCCACATCCACCTTCTGAGGGAGGAGAAAAGACAGGGAAGTTGCCAAAGAAATCATTCCTCGGCTTACCATCCCCGAGGGAATTGAGAAACGGTGTTGAAATAAAACATTCGGAGGAGAGAACAGAAAAAGAGGGACTAGATCATTCTCAACTTAATGATGTGGATTCTGCAACAGCAGATAGTGAATATAGTGACGATTGCCTCATCGTCACTATGTCACCAGCAAGTGAACATTGGTGGCAAATGGACGACAACGAGTCGGCAAATGGACGACGAGAAGGAATCAACAAACAGAAGAATAGTGGAACAACGATGCAAGTTGACGCAATAGTTCATCAGGAAGCTGCCTCTTCAAGTAAGCGGAGCCGTGCTGAAAATGGAGACCCGGAGTCTGACTTTCAAGGTTATAATGACGATTATGATTATGAAGAAGAGGAACCAAGGATGTATCTTTCTTTTGATTGTTTCTCCAGTGATAATGAAGATGATCAGATTGACTACACGATATCAGAATGTTTCAGTTCCAAAGGTCCAAGAAAGACTCGTTCCCAGGAGATAGCTTTGGAAAGAAACATAGGACATCTGACAAGTACTGAATCCAATGTTCCTTGCAACGAAATGAATGTGTGTTCCAATACGGATGTAAACAATCCAGATGCAATCGGCACCGCAGATGAATCTACTGCAAAAGTTTTGAGTAACACAGGTGATAATAATTTAAGTGGAAAAGAAGATGTAGAGGAGTCCAGCTTACCAGACAAGAAGCGCAAGGAAAAAATACTCGTTGGATTCATTGATGAAGAACTTGGTGTCCGGCCAATACTGAAAGAGTCGACTGTTCAGGCTCCGATAAGTGATGGGGATAAAGGTGAGAAAGCTAATACTTCGAAGTATTTCAAAAACACAAAAATAATTGCAAATATCTCTTCTAAATTATTGAACAATGAGGAAATTTGTCTGCCTAATCCTAGATCAGGAACTAAGAGAAAATTATTTTCAACACAAGATTGTACAACACACTATGACTCAAGTGTTTATTTGTTTTCCCACGATAGCGATCTAGAAAATAATACTCAGCAACATAATCCTGAAATCTCAGATAAACTCAGCGAAGATAGAATCCAAAAAGGTTTAACTTGTGAGAATGAAGACACCGTCATATCTTCGAGTGGTGGGAAGAAACCAAACAGTATTGCCAATGATGAAGACAATTCTTTGATGCAGACCTCTCACAGGAAAAATAAAGAGCACGGTAATCCGTTGACTTCTAAAATCAGTGGAGTAAAATCTGTTAGTTTAGAAACTACAAGTTGTCAATCATCTCGCAATGAAGGAAGTCGAGTGAAAACCCGATCAGAACCATCACGCTGTGAAAACCACAGTTCTGAAGGTGAGCGGATTTCAATCATACCTTGCCCGTCACATAGAAGTGGCTTTATTCCATCATCAGCAACAATGAATAGTGCTTCAGTGATCCATTGTGAAAAGATGAGAGAAGCAAACAAAGAACTGAATCCTGACGATCAAATTGTATCGACTGTACATAAGCTTGTTCACTCCACAACACCAACAAAAACGGATTTAAAACTGAATGATTTTGAAGCCGGAACTTCACATGTGAGTGACTCATGTAAATGTACAGATTCACTTCCACCCAACGATGAGGAAACGCCATGTAGTTTAAAATCTTTAAAGTACTACAAATGCAAGAAAAATCATTTCAATTATAGAAAGAAAGTTAAATTAATTTGTCCCACAAAAAACGAATTTGTTTGTGATATACCATTGCAATGTGTAAAGTTGAAACGCAATTTGAATTACTCATCAGCTGCCAATTCATTCTCACCCTCTGCTAACATTGTGAGTCCTGTAAAATCAGCTTCATGTTCCTCCTCTTCAGGAAAGGCGACCGAATATAAATATAATGATTATCTTGTTATTAATCAGAAAGAAAGAGAAGGTATGGTTACAGAAGGTTTGACGGAATCTGTTTCCAGAATAAGTTCATCAGACGAATCGTGTATTTCTTCGCCTTCTCTACTCAGAAACAAGAGTTGTAAGAAAACAGAACAAGGGTCTAGGGATTCGTTGCAGAGAAGAACCCAAAAAGAATGTGAGGAAATGTCGCGTATGATTGCGATCGGAAGCAACACTTCTGTTTCAGCGACAAACTCTGTTGGTGACTTGGGGCTCAATAAGTCAGGAGAAAAGTGTGATAGGGTAGGGTCACAGAAAAAAACCCTGATCACAAATGATCATGAAGAACCGACTCCATCAAAGGAAATTTCTGAATTAATAGAGAAAAACCTTCCTCCAATAATTCCTCTGGTGGAAGAAAGTCATTTAATTTCAAACTTACCATCTGCTAAAGAGTTAAAAGCTCACATGAATCCAAAATTGAAACAAACTGATTGTGAGAAGGAAATTGAAAATTGCGGGGAAACCCAGGAATCAGAGAGCAAGAAATCCAAGAAAAATTCAAAGACGCTGAAGTTCACTCGGACTAAAGAGATTAGATCTTTCGAGAAGAAGGAAATAAATCCATCAACGGAAGCCAGTGTTGAAGACGATTCTGCGATTCAGAGTAACTTGTCTTCGGAAGACAATATTTCTAATGGACATGATAAGAAAGGGCAAAGAACAGTCTGGAACTCTGATTTGCAAATGTTAACGGAAACTTTGAAAAAAACAAACAAAGTTCTTTGTAAATTAGCTGCTGAGCATGAGAGAAAGAAATTTAAGAAGAATCGTTTCGGCGTGTTTACGAAAACCTATGTGTACATAAAAAATACAATGAGAAGTGGTAGGAAAAATGACATTTGTCTGGAAAGGTCTGAAAAACCACAGTTGGATGCACCTGCCACAGAAACGGAACCACTCAACATTTCTCATGTCAATGATCCCGTAGTTGAAGCAAAGGAAGAAAAAGAATTGCCGAAACAAGTAGACGACTCAGTTAATTTACAAGCTTCAAGATCATCAGTAGGAAGTTGCAATGAAAATAGTGTAAAAGTGGTTTTGAATGNCAGTTAATTTACAAGCTTCAAGATCATCAGTAGGAAGTTGCAATGAAAATAGTGTAAAAGTGGTTTTGAATGGTTTTGTATCTACATCTGAAAAGTGTGGTATTGAACTTACAAAAAGGGAAAATTTCTGTTCCAATTGTAAAGAATTTTTGGATAAACCCAAAGCGCCCAGTATGAATACTATGAACAAATCTCCAGAAATATCAACAGGCATTAGGGATAAGAAAGCCCAGGAAATAATACATCTTACAGATGACAACCATGAGGGCAGAAGTGGGGAATTTCTGGTTGCAACGTCAGGTGATTGTGGAGTTCAACCACCTTCAAGTACACAGCGGAAACCGTCCTCAGATCAGTTAACAAACATTTCATCTGACATTTCGGAAGGAACTGGAAACAATCCAAGCAAAATTATTTTATGTGGCGATCAAGTTATGTCTGAGAATGGTGGGAGGAGAGATGTCGAAGAAGTGAACGGAGATAACGTAAGCCACAACCAAGAATTGTCTGTTTCTACAAAGTATGTGGAACAATGCAATGAGACAATTTTGCGGGGTTGTTCTGAGAAATCAAGTCAATGTAATGTTGGATATGAAGAAAAGTTGGTGCAAGTAAACGAAGCAGATTTTGTGTTCACTACGTCACTCTCAAAGTCAAGAACGGAAACAGATTCGCAGGATGAAGTGGGACAGTTAAGAGATGAAGACACTGCATATAAGAACACGTCAACATCTGGTCGGGAAGGGAATAATTCTACGAGACAAAACGATAATTCTGGAGAAATCTTCTCACAGACTGAACGTCCCCTGTGTGATGTGGTGGGAGTTCAAAATGAAAATGAAGGAATCAAAGCTTGTGAGTCTACAGATCGAGATGATTTATCGACTCATGTCCGAGAAGCTGTGCAAAGCCCAGATTCAGATAAAACCACACGTGGAAAAGATGTGAAAGAAAATGAAAAAGGGGACACTATTTCTTTGAAAGCTGAAGTTATTGAGGAAACTAACATTAAAGATAATAAAAGAAAGCGAGAAATTGACTTTCACCCTGCTGCAAAGGATCCGACTTGCAGAGAAAGAATGCTGATATTAGCACCTTCGGGTGTGTGGTGTGTGGTTCCTCAAGAGAATATGAGAACAATAGTTCCTGACGCTGGTGACATCCAACCTACATCTCCTCCAAAGAAACATTCTTCAAGAATATCAAATGAGACTTCTCCCAAGAAGTTTAATATTACAAAGGATGAAAGGAAATGCAGGAAATCAAACAAGACAGAACAAAAATCTCAGTCAAACCTTCTCGACTCACCAAGAAAATCAGTGGGAAAGTCAGAACGAGAGTCTGAGTCCTCCAACACTGTGTCCGATGCTGGATTAAAACCAAAGAACCCTTCTTTCCTAAAAGGAAGTAAATTACCTGTGCCAAAGGTAGGATCTATGAGGGCAAATCTTTTGCCGAAAGAAAAACGGCAGTCTCAAGAAGAAGCACAATCCCTTCATCCAGTTTCTAAGAAGCACAAATTAGCTCTTAATCGCAACAAAAGTGACTTCAAATCAGTTTTTCCTCGAACCACAACTTCTACTTTGGGAGTGAAACGGTAAGAATAATTGAAAGTGCTCTATCTTATAGATATCTTAAATAATTTACAGTATATAATCCAGCCTTTGTGTATCCAGATCCCCAGATTTAAAAAAAATTAAATTTATATTTTTTAATCACAATTTTGCTCTAAAACTTAAGAAAATTTTTGAAAAATATTTAGTAATTTGTGAATAAATATCCATTATCTAACCATTGTTACAAAGAAGGTATAAATTCTAAAGTTAGTTTCTTTTAGTTTCTGTACAGGGGCAGGATATAATCTTACATTTTCTTTTAGGATTTGCTTTAAAATACAAATTGATTTGGATTTGTGGTTAATTTACACATTGCCTCCCAGGTTGTGGTACTCTCAGAACAATGAACTTCAGGACGTTCACATGTATTATTGAGTTTCATATGTTTATTTATCTTAAAATTACTAGATAATCGTTGTTTAAACAATGGATGTTCTAGTATACTAATAGGTCCATGGTATCATGATTATACATGTACAAGTAAGATGTGAGATAGTATAATAGAGATTTCTTTCCACAGACCTACTAGCACTAGCTTTAAAAATAAATAAATTGATTTTTTGATGTATTTTTTATCTTCTTGGTGCTTATTTCTTTAATCTTGATAGGAAAACAAATAATTCCAATGTCTACCCTGCAAGCATCAACAAAGAAAAGCAAGGAACAGGTGTGAAGGCTAACGTCTTCTTATCTGCTTCAAAACATACAATTATCAGACACACAATGTGTAAACCGGAAAAAGCTCTTGATGTTGTTAAAAAACCTAAAATATCCTCAAAGGCAGTTGAATCCCCGGAATCACTTAAATCACTGATGGATGATCCAAAGCGTATCCCTCCTGCTACTTCATCTACTCTGCCTGCCAAACAGAGGTAAGATAAGAAATAACTCAACATCTGTATATATCTGACAGTAATACTGAATTTGATCTGTTCTTGTGATGACATGGAGAAGGAGGTTATAGTGTTTGGTACTGTAACTCATTCCGTGTTTGTAACTATTTATCTGTAGCAGGGTAAGATCTTTATTTATTTTTTATATTTATCAATGTGACGTACTTTGTGTTTTATTAAAGCATATTTCTGACATTTCTTTCCATGCTGAATCTCAAGAAAAAATATTATTAAATAACAGAGGGGAACAATGATTCTGGGGTGTGGTGTTTTGGAGTCAATTTTGGCTAATTTTAGTTTACTAAATATATGAAAATAATAACAAATTTTCTGAAATGACTCTTCTTTTTGCAAAAAAGACAATTATTTAAATTTAATAAAATGAAATAAAAATGTTGAATGTATTCAAAAAATTTATTTTCTAATGGAAACAATGTCTTAAATAGTATATATTACAATATTAATCAGAATAAATAAAAATGTATACAAATTAGTTAGGAAAAATGTTTTGAATGTGTTTGTCTACTATATGTTTGGTCAGGACAATCCCATTCTAAGGTCCAGCAGTAGTCTGCCATTATATGGCAATTCCACCGGCCCTGATATCTTTCCTCCAATCTCTTGATGTCTTTGTGGAATAAGCCATTGTCCCTGTTCTTCATTGCAATCACCCAAATGGCTATGCAAATGAAGTATTTTGCTATTCATATTGGCTCCCAGGTTTTTAAAAATTCACATGCATTTTGGCGACTATTTTGGAATAATTTGTAGCATTTTGGTTCCCCAAAAAGTTTTTGACAACTGATACAAAGCATGTACATGCTTCCAATGCAACCCAAGTCATGCGATTTATGACATCATTGTTGTTTATGAGAATTCAGATTTGTGGTCCATCAAAGATTTTGCCTACATTTAATTTTTCCATGCTGAGACCAGATATTTTATCAATCAGAAATGATAAACAAGGTGCTACAAGTGAAATACAATAATAAACACTTGTTAAGATTTACTTGGAATAAGACACATTACCTAGGATAGAAAAGTAAAGAATTTATTTTTCATGATATGGTTTATCATGAGAATTAGTCTCAACTCAAACAATGTAAATCATACATAAGTCCTTAATAACGTTCATGAATATTAATTCACTCCAAAAACTAAGGTTGCAGAAAAACAATTATTGTTCCCTGGTGTTGTTTTAATAGTTTTTTATGATATAATGTTCCTTTTAAACAATTTATAATGGCACTCTTTTAGTTCGTACGTCGTTGTTAATTGTCATAAGAGTATGTGGAAAATTAGTTTCAACCCCATTATGTTCTCTATGGTGCGAAACTGCATTTTTCCCCACCTACATGGGTTCTAATGACCTTGCTGTTGACAAGCCCTTAAAACCCCACCAAAAAAACAAAAAAAAAACATTGTTTTTGGAGTATATTTCTGTAATCTTGGTTGTAGGAAAACAAATAATTCCGATGTCCGCCCTGCAAGTATCAACAAAGAAAAGCAGGGAACAGAATTGAAGGCTCATACCTTCTTATCTGCACCAAAACATACAATTGCNTTCCTTTTAAACAATTTATAATGGCACTCTTTTAGTTTGTACATCGTTGTTAATTGTCATAAGAGTACGTGGAAAATTAGTTTCAACCCCATTATGTTTTTAAAGTATATTTCTGTAATCTTGGTTGTAGGAAAACAAATAATTCCAATGTCCGCCCTGCAAGTATCAACAAAGAAAAGCAGGGAACAGAATTGAAGGCTCATACCTTCTTATCTGCACCAAAACATACAATTGCAAGACACACATCCTGTGAACCAAAAAAAGCTCTTGATGTTAAAAAATCTAAGATATCCTCAGGGTCAATCAAACGCCCGAAAACGTTGATGGATGATCTGAAGTATAAGCCTCGAGCTACTTCATCTGCTCTGCATGCCAAACAGAGGTAAGATAAAAAAACAACAACAAGAAATGTACATATCTGACTCACTAATACTACTATTACATGGGGAAGAAAGTTATTGGTTTGGCACTATAACTCATTTCATGTTTTTAACTATTTATCTATAGGAGGGTAAGGTCTAAATTTATTTTGTCTAAACTTTGTGCTTTACTATTCATCTTTCTGACATTCTGTATCTCAAACCCAAAATTTATTAAATTATATTTTATATGATATAATGGTCCTTCTTTACAACAATTTGGTATTGCACTCGTTTAGTACTTACATCACTGGAAATGGTCACGAAAATTCGTTTGAACCTCATTGTCTTCTCGGTGTTTATTTCTGTAATCTTGGTTGTAGGAAAACAAGTAATTCCGATGTCTACACTGCATGTATCAACAAAGATAAACTAGAAACAGAAGCGAAGCCTCGTATCTTCTTATCCACGCCAAAACATACAATTACAAGACGTGCAACTTGTGAGCCACAAAAAGCTATTCATGTTTTTCAGAGAGAAGATTCATTTCAAAAACCTAAGGTATCCTCAGGGGCATTTAAATCCCTTAAAAAATTGGTGGATGATCCAAAGTGTGTGTGTGTATAAGTGTGTGTAAATATACACACACACCCACACACACCTCTGTTTGGATTGCATAGTACTAATGTATAAATCCCATTCACTAATACTAATTCTCTTCTTATTCCCACATGGGGAAGGGCGTTGGGCATTGTGACACATTTTATGTTTTTAACCATTTATCTAAAAATGGTGAAGCGTGTATTTATTTTTTATATGTAGCAATTTGAGTTTCATTAACTTACTAGCTGAAATGGCTGGCGTTGCCTGGGATTTGAGAATAAACTGAAAACAAATATTAGTGAACTCTCAAAATTTTAAGACAATACATAAATATAACATAAAACAAAAATAAAAAAATGTGTGTTGTTGTTAAACAAAGATACAAAAAAGTTACATCACATTGATCGGAATTGATGGGATGGTCCCTCGCTTGCTTCCGGAAAGTAAATTAGTTTATTGTCCTCCACGTGGTCATATGCAGTTTGTACTGTTTTTTGACAATAAATTTATTATTATTATCATTCAAAGAATACTGTGAATTGTTATATTTTACCATATGGAGGGTGTTAAAACACTTGTCAACAGGTCTGGAATTTTTTAGCTTATTTTACCTGTCATTTCTTGTGTTTGTTCTACAATATTCTAAATTCATATGTTAGTTTCCACATTTCACTATTTTCATAGTGTTAAAATTTTACTTCTGGTAATTAAAAAAATTAATTACTAGAATAAAACTCAAAACTACTAACTTCAAAATTAAATACTACAAAGGACACATAGTTTTCAGTATTGTTTGCTAATATTTATGTGATTAGAAATTATTTAAAAATCCAACACAGAAATAAACAAATTTCATAGTTAAGACCCCTGAATTCTGTAGTTTTTATGTCATTTTTAGGTTATGTAATTGGAACAAAATTTTCTTCACAGTCTTTATATAACTTTGCTTTTACAATTCAGTCATGTAGATTATACCCTCAGAAGATTAACCGTTTCACGTCATGCTATTTAACTCTGGTGGTGACATTAGTAAGCTTCATAGTCAACAGTCATGCGAGTGATGATTCACATCTACTGATTAGCAACCAATTTTAATTGTAATTCATCAATATTAACCATACTATGCATTTTAATTGTAATAACTCATAAAAAGTATCCTTTGAATTTCAAATAATGTCATTGATTACTTTTTCCAATTTGCATGCAACACACATTCCAAATAATTCACTTTTGTTAATATAGATAGTACTTTATGTTATATTTATTTATAAATGTTTTTATAATGTTCCTTCTTTACAACAATTTATTTTTTGCGCTCTTTTGGTATGTACATAATTGGAAATGGCCTCATAAGAATGAGGAAAATTTGTTTCAAACCCCAGTGTGTAGTGAGCGGGAACCCCATTGTCAAACAAGTGAGTACTACCACTCTCAAGGCATAAATATCAAATTAAGAAAATTTGGACTATTTTTTCTCACTATACTTTCGCATTATAGTCAGTATACTTTAATGTTATAGCATTTTTTAAAGAATTAAAGAGTTATCTTAAATTGAAACAAATGTCCATTAAAATAATAGATTTTTATCACAAACAACAATGACTATTTTAAAATCAGTTTTTTGTTTCTGGAAGGTAAATTTTCATAAATGTCCTTTCATGCATCGTAATTAACCAAGTGTCAAAATTGAGGTTTCATTACCTGGATGGGGACCAAATTGTAACTTCATGCTTTTACTGTGTCTGTTGACTGAGTGAAGAGTGCTGAGCCCTGACTACATAATTGTTACTCTCTTGGATCTAAATGTTGACCCCATTAGTGCCCTACTGGTCATCTCTAAATGAAGAATTTTATTATTTATTTGTAAAGATTTTGCAGGTATTCTGGTGTGTTTGAAATCTATGGTAAGAATGACATTAATGTAAATATATACATCAATGAATGGGAAAAAAAACAACATTAAAATAAATGGCAATTTACAAGTTCTTGTTTATTCATTTCATGTATGGTGTCATATTTCATTATATTTTAATTGGGTTTCAAAGATACTAGAATGCATGCGATATCTTTATAGAGAAATAAAGTCATTTTTAATAATATATGATCACTAGGTGAGTAATGGTCACAGAAGGCAGCCAGAGAACGTTTGAGAGATCACTTTCACTCATAGAGAGAGATTTTGAGTTCCTTGGAAACAAACCATTTGTTCAAATTATTTAAAAATTTGTTAATCATTATTGGTGACTGGTGACAGCTAACAAACTCTGACTAGATCCCTTCTTCCTGCTGGTGTTTCTTTCAAACTACAGTCCTCTCAGGCTAAATACTTCATTATGAATGGGATCATTAGAGATATGCATGTATTGTCACCTCCGACATTTGTGTTCAAGGAGATTTTGTAGAACATTTTCAAGGCATATAAATAGCTTTTGTAAATTATATTTTGACCTATTGTTATTTTGTTTCCTAAGAAGATTTGAACATTTTATATCTAAGTCTTATGTGTTATGTTGGAAGTAGATTCAAACAAATAACCAGTATTCATTAATCATTAACAAATAACTTCTGAATGTCACTTTATTACCTTTTTAAATGCGAAACTAGTTTCTTCTGGAGTTTGGCGTAATGCACATGAGCCAGTTACTTGATTATTTCCCCACTACTGAGCAGTGGCGGATCTAGATCATAACCAAGGGGGGAGGGGGCTAAGCAGGGAGCATTGGATTTTAAGCAACTCAAATTATATAAATATTAACTTTAAATAAAATGCATAAAAATAATTAACAATTAAAATATGGTATTATTAATAACAATTATTTATTTATGTTATTAATATGGTATTATTAATTTTATTAATCTTGTTTTAATAATAACAATAAAATTATATTCTTAATAACAATAACAATTAAAACAAATAATTATTAATCTGGTAACACTTTTATAGGTATACCATTTATCAACTTCAATTTTATCTGTTAAGAGTTTAGGTCCAATGGGGGAGACTATAGTCCCCAATGGCCCCACCCCCCTGCATAGATCCGCCATTACTACTGAGTGAGTGAATAAATTATTTTCTGCCTCCTAATTCATCCTCACCTGAAAAGGAATGTCGAAACAGTTGTCACCCCAAGTCTCACAAAATAAATACTGTCATTGTGTCTTTATTAATGCCTTCAGGTTATCCAGAAATCCCTACAGGCTCAGAGCAACAGAGCTGCCATGTTATACACATGAAGACCCTCCGTATCCTGTTCATGGAATGTCTGTGTTTTCGATGCCACGCAAGAAGTTGCCACTGGTGCAAAAACAGTCACCGAAACGAGCACAAAGACAGCTACAGAAGTCGGTGTCATTGAAGCAAACTCCTCAAAAGAGAGTTCTGCAAAAACAACCCCCAGTAACGCGAGCAGCTAAGAATCGATTATTGGAGAAGCAACCATGTAACAATCAAGCACTACACACTCGAAAAGATCTTTCAAGACCAAAGCAACTTCCAAATAAGCTATTGACTCGGACTCAAGTAGCACAGCCAGAATTGAAGAAGAAAATTGGATTAACAAATCGAAAGCGTGGAGTAGAGGACCTCCTGAGAATTTTGAGTCCCCCAAAAGAGGATATACCCCTCAAACGTTGTGACGAGGAAAAGCAATGTGACGACGCTGAGCCAGACAAGCATGCTGTGGAGAGAGGTGTAGCGCTTGCTAAGGCCATGTTGGAAGCCCGTTCTCCTCTTCGGGACACACCTTCACCCAAAGTCCAGCACAAGGTGTCCAAGACGGTTCCTCATCCGTCCTCAATAATTGAAACATTTCTTTAAATACTTAATTATGTAGGTTCAGTGATTTTGTCTTCGAGAAAAAAATATATTTTTACATAGTTTAGTAACTTCACATGTGATAATGAATGTAATTGAAATATGTGTATAAGCAAAATAATGTAACTATTCAATAACTAGTTTTATGTTGCAAACTTCAAAGCAACTCTTCAATGTAATGAGGCAATAATTTTGCTTAAGTCTGTTTAGTGTATGTAACTTAACTTTATGAGAGTTTTTTAACAAGTACTGTGATATGATTTGTAATCTCACAGAATTTGCTGGGCAGATTCATAACAGTGTTTTTCTTTCATATTTCTGTAGTGAATGTAAGACGAGATACAGATGTTGGCCATTTGGATGAGAAGTTTAAAAATCATATGTTGATGTATAATTTGAACTGTTTTATTATTAATATTACTATGTTTTTAAAAAAATTTAATTAATAAACCCTTAAATGCAATATTAAACTTTGTTAAATCCTTCTCTCAATAGTTTTATTAGGGTAATATTAAAAAGTATTTTAACCCGTAAAGTATAAGATATGAAAAGGACAGGATGTTGCCTGTTTGAAAAATGCTGCTATTGCCATTTTTAGAGATCGAGTAATAGTTCTGTTTCAGTTTGTTTTATCCCTATAATTACACCTCAATGCTATACATGTCTCTTCCTTTACTTCTATTTTTAAATATTCATTGGAACGGCTATGACAAATAACATGCCATTTGCTCAGAGGTGTTGTGATTGTGTAAACAAACATCAAAGAGGCTAATTAAAATTTAATCCAACATTAAAAATATTTATAAAAAGTTCATTTTTATACATGTGTTTAAAGTACACATTATACATGCCGTTTATAAGCTAGATTTAACAGATGAATTGTAAGGTACATATTCATCAGTTCAGAATAACAGTTTTTCTAAGCAAATGTTACCTGCATGTTTCCTCTTCAGTCAGTAATTCGATATATACTTTATACAATTCATAAATGTAGTCACTCTATGTACGTTTACAACCCTTGAGCATTAGGATTCATACCTTTATCACGCAAGCTTCTAAGAAAACTACTATCGTGTGTCCCCTGAATATACAGGAGTTTAAAAGTACGATAAGTTACAATTTTTCTGGAAAAATATTAGAATGCTAATAATTTTGTAATTAAGAAAGAAACTATTTGTAATTTATAGGGGAATATAGTGAAACCAACAAAAAGCAATATTGATTCCTAAGTCCTACTCATAATACGAAACACTTGATAATTGAGAAAAAAATTTACCTATGAGAATCGATGTAAAATAGAGTAATCCATAATACTAAAATATATTATAATGCAATTTTTTAAATACATTCTTAATTATGAGATAGCTATCTAAAGAAATGATAATGACAAAGTGACACAGCATTATCATTAAATAAATTTTTATTGAATGTTACATAGTGAATTACATTATCAACTTGAATTTATAATTATTGTAAACAATATATTTATAAAAGTATCATGATTTTATGATTTATTCATTATTCATAATTGAAAAGATTGAAAAGTGACATGATTAGAAGTAGCATTTAAACTTCATATTGTATTCAATTAGTCAATAATTTATTTATTATTATATCTGCAATACAATAATACTTTTAAAAATATTACTAAGTAATTTTGAATTAAAACGTAATCAGTTTCTTTTCAGTGGCTTAAGACATCTGATTATACATATTTACATGCATACAGCTATAAAAATAACATATGCTCAAAGTTATTGCAAAACCCATTTTGAAATTTTAATGCTCATTTTCAAACAAAAATAACTAGTCAGACAAAAATTTTATATTTTCTCAAATCTGGAGAGAGGGGCCATGAGACACCTGACACCCGATACTCCTCCCACGCTCTTGCCTAGCTACGCTCATGCATATGACTATAGTCTCATTAATAATAATAATAAATTGTATTGTCAAAACAAGCAGTTACAAACTGCGTATGACCACATGGAGGACATAAAACTAATTTACTCTCCGGAAGCAAGCAAGGGACCATCCCATCAATTCCGATCAAGGGCCCTAAGGCAGAGGCAGATTCAAAAGTTCCTAGATAAGATGAAAAGTTAGCTGCGAGTTATAATACTAATAGAATAATAGTTGGGGTGATGCTTTTAATAATAAATGAAAATAATAAACTTTTATTTTGTGGTTAGGCTCAAGCCATCAGGCCCGCTCTTCCACCTTACCACTGTCAAAAAAATAATACACAATAAAACATAAATAACAGTACATACATTAATATATACATAAATAAAACCACGAAAAAGGACGACTATAAAATTAGTCTTTAATTACGCTTTTCAACGTATAATGCATAAAATTTCCTGCACATTCAGTATCTCCCTGATTTCACTGGAAGGGGGGGGGTGTTTTGTTGTTGTTGTTTTTTGTGGGGTTTTAGGGCTCGTCATGGGTTGTCTGTTACGGCAATTGTATCTTTGTGTCTTCAACTTCTTGCTGAGCTACAGAATGCAGCTCCAAAATCTTTAGGATGGTTGACTTCTTGTTGGGCTCATCCGATTGATATTGTTGGAATCGGGGGCTGCGTTTAGGACCATTTCTCTCTCTCACGTACCCTCCCCCCAACACCATCTTCAAACACTAGCAAATTATATTTTCTCATAGTGAGTATAATTTTGGTGTCTTTTTAGAGTAAAGTGATTAATTTTTTTATTTCTGCTTAGTATTGTTGTGAGAATGGTTAGACCAGAATTTTAATATCATTTTATGTGATAAATAATAATACATTTTTCTACTTTTTAAATGTTATAAATTTATTGTTTTATTTCTTTAGAATTTTTTTTTCAACATTTAAGTTCAATTTTTGGCCTATCATTTTTCAAAATGTTTTCTTAATATTCAATTATATAATTCATGCTTGTACAGATGTGAATTTAATATGTCTTTTAATTTGTGATAATTTTCAAAACTTCAATTCTGAAATTTAGTTAAAGTGCCCTTGGTTGCTATAAACTTTTATTCTTATCATACTGGCCAGAGAAGCTGCTTTTTCTTAAACTAGTGCTTCAACTGCACTTGATCGAAACCTCCATGATATCTTTATTTATTTATTATTTACCAATTTCCTTCAATACAATTTTGTGAATATATATATGGAGAACCTATGGGGGGCATGTCACGCTAGTGCATAGGACGATTGTACTTGACTACTTAACTTTTACATTTACAATTATGTTTCAATAAAAACACATTGTATAAATTTAAAAATAGACAATAAAAAAAAATTCTTTTTACATTATTCATCACCTAAGTGGTCAAAAACAGACAAATACAGAAGATAAGAAAATATTATTAGTTATTAATAATAATTTATTAATGCTTATAGACTTGACTTGCAAGTTTCAAGCATCGTCAACATTACAATTGCAGTTATGACTTACAAATTAGTAATACATAGTACATATAACATAATATACCATATATTCAGCATAATATACATATAATATAAAACATAATATGAAATATGACAAATTTACATTAAATATAAATTAATATTACACAAGAGAAAGGACAGAAGGAACGTATCCTCTACCAGATATTCATCTATGCTACATAGTGCTTTATTTACTAAAAATTCCTTGAGAGCTGTTTTAAATTTAATATCCTTTAAGCTTTTTATTTCGGCTGGTAGTTTGTTATAGAAAACAAGGCCACAAACATACAGATCCTTCCTCATAGATTGAAGTCTGTATCTATCTGTATGTACATCTTGTGTTGTATTTGTGAAGTCTTTATTTCGAAGTGTATTCTCTGTTGTTTATAATTAAGATAATTACTTTATAAATGTAGAGAGAGTACATAGTGAAAATGTTTTGTTTTTGAAAGGTTCTCTACATAATTGTCTCTAGTTTAGCCCAAAATGATTCTTATACATTTCTTTTGTAGTTTTGAAAGTCTGTCTATAATAATAAATTTATTGTCAAAAAACAGTACAGACTGCTTATGACCAGGTGGAGGACAATAAACTAATTTACTGGAGTTTGGCAGCTCCTCCCCAAATTTCAATCCCATAGGAGAAGATTGATTGAATCACACAATAATACAACATTAGTAAGAATTCCCTATAACAGAAATTTTTTAATTGTTTAAGCAAATAAACTTGTTGGCTAATCTTTTTGCATAAGTTATCAATGTGCTTCTCCCATCTAAAGTGTTGATGTATAATTTCTCCTAAAAATCGATGAACTTCAACTTGCTTTATGTCATGGTTTTTAATTTCAAAATCAAGATTTGGAACTTCAGTAGTGTAGTTGAGAGTGAAATTTATGAAATTAGTTTTTGTTAAATTACGTTGCAAGTCAAGGTTTTTGAAATGGCCTATAATAAAATTTATTCCAAGGTTTGCTGTCAGTTCAATGCTCAAGGAGAAAATGTTTTATCTCCGTATATTACAGAGGTGTCATCAGCATATGTTACTGCATTTATTTTTCCTCATTTTGGCAAATTATTCACGTATAGAATATATAAAAGAGGACCCACAATCGATCCTTGGGGAACTCCTTTTCCCACAATTATCCAATTAGATTTGTGTTGTTTACTACCTTCCTGTTTGTATGTTCTATTTCTGTGCACTGGACACGATTTTGAGGATAGGAAGTCATTAAGTCAAAGGCCACTCCTCTAATACCATATTCACAAAACTTCTCTAAAAGTACTCCATGGTTTAAATTATCGGAAGCTTTAGATAAGTCACTCATTACTCCAAGAACTTTGCCTCCATTTTCCAGATGTTTTATTATACCACAGATAAATTCTGCCATAGCAGTTACTGTGGACACGCTCTTTTGAAATCCGTGCTGTTTTATGTAATATTTTGTTTTTTCTATGAAGTTGCTTAATCTATTGTATATTACTTTTTCTAGAATCTTACTGGAGGAGGAAAGTAATGTTATTGGTCTGTAGTTCCCTATTTCATTTTTGTTTCCTTTTTTAAAAATGCGTCTAACTATACTTCTTTTTAGACAATTTGGAAAAATACCAGAGGTCAAGGAGCAATTAATCAATTCGTCTAGTGGTTTCAGTAAAGTGTATTCTTGCATTGTTTAACCATTTTAATGGATACTCCATCCCAACCTGCTGAGTTCTTACTTTTAAAATTATGTATTATATTATCAGGCTCGATCTCAGTTACAGGCTCTAAAGAAATTGTGGCAGGGTATATTTCTGTATTATGGTTTGTAGTATTACTTGTAGAATTGTTAAGTGTCATATGGTTAGGAAAAAAAGAGTAGTAATTATTGAAAAGATTAGATACAGTAACTGGATCCTCAATGTTTTTGTTTTCATGTTTCAAAACTATATTTTCAAATGATGCAGCATTTACTCTATTTTTATTAATGATATTCCATGCAGTTTTACTTTTGTTACCTGAGACACTTACAATAAAATAAGTAACTCAGATAACAAAAGTAAAACTGCATGGAATATCATTAATAAATATTCCATCAATATTTGATAAATAATCCTTCAGTTTTGCTTTTAAAGTTGCTTAATTGAGATCAAGAGTTTGTAGGTAATTTGGAAGCAAATTATAAAATTTCTTAGCATATCTTAACATGTAACTTCTTTGTCCAATTGTAAAATTATACTGACAATATTTTATCCTGACATACATTTTGCATGTTTTGCTCAGTAAACTAATCATTAATTATGGGAGGCTCGTGATTCATGAAATTTGTCTGCATGTTTTAATTATATCAGCAGTTTTTATGCTTAATTTTTATAATAATATTTAATTTCTAAATAAAAATATTTTCCCCCAAAACAAGTTAATAGTTTCAAACCATCATAAAAAGGACAAAGAACCTCTCCAGCTAGTATACTATGTCATGGTGAAGTTTAGGTTATGAAGCCTGCTCCTAAGATATCATATCATGATCAAAATTTTTTATCTTTCGTAAAATAGGAAGCCAAAGTCAAGAAAATTCGAGTTTCAAATTCTTGAGAGATTAGTAACTAAGTGAAATATTTATCTCAACCATGTTTTAATAGAGCAGGAAGTCTTGATGAACTTATTCTTATGGAACTATGAATGTACTGACCACTGACCAAAAGTAGCTTTTAAAGATCTCATGTAGACCACACTGAAAAAGAAAAGGCACAGGTACCGATAAATTGTAAACCCACTGTGATGACGAACGAGAAATGCTCTACGGTTCCTGGGCTTTGTCTGTTCCATGTGAGTACCACGGATATTATGTTTCTACTCATCTCGTTAAGACTTGAATACTAGTAAAACCTGTGGAAGAAATAATGAAATAAATATCAGTTGACATCTATTATATGCTATTTATTGGGTGGTTTGCATCTACACTTCACTTATCTGTAAATATATTATAAATCTCTGTTAATGCACTAATTAGTTTGGTATATTTGTACACTTGTATTTTACAAGTGTCACGTATAAGTTTCACTAATGCAGTATAATCTACGGTAGGTGTGTGAGGAAGTTATATTATACATGTTCGGAATTACTGAGAAGTTTTGGACAACAATTTCACAACAATCGGTGATCTACAACTTCTCGTTCCGAGAATGTTAAGAAGAAGTAAATTTAGATCATTTGTGTAGCGGATTCGGAGTGAATGCACAACTAACTGTTCGCACAACGGGTGAAGAAGTATCTTGTGTATTGACGGCGATTTTCACGAATTCCGTTCCGGAAGACGTGCCGTTACTATTTGTACATATATTTGTGATGGAAACGCTCGAAGCGACATTGCCATTGGTCCCAACATATTCCACATCAGTATCATTCGGTGAAGGAAAAGTTTGAGCAAAAGGACTATCACAAGAGTTTAAGTTAATACCGTATCTATTACTACACTGACAGACGGGACTGTTGTACGATGGAAAAGCGTTGGAAGTACTGACAGATGGGTACGATCTAGAACAGCTGTTGATACTGACAGAAAAGCCGTCACTATCTACATATCGAACTATATTCAAAATGGTTTCGGGTTCGTTGAATTCAGCGTTTTCCATCGCACGAGTTTCAGATTGAATGGAACCATGTGAACCTGTGTTAAAGTGATTGTCGTGATAAAGTTGTGATTCGTTCTCCGAGACATGGACACGAGGCGGGGATGTGTTGTTTACTTCAGAAACAATAGGGATCTGGTTTCCACAGTCATATGTCGTATATGACGTGCATAAGCTCTTCTCATTGGTTGTTGGTTGACGTGTTGAACTAACTTCATCTGCGGCTGATGAACTAAGATGTCGATGGTGAGTGCAACCACCATTACATACACAAGAACACGTATGGTCCATATTCGAATTTACATCAGTACATGGAGATCTGTTAATGGTACAATTTGACTGCTTTTCTTGTTCGTACCTCGCAATGGCAGTTTCATTTAAGATGCCGTGTCTTTGAATATCAGTTGAACCACTAGTAGAAGATGGGTTCCCAACAAACGTGACGCGTTTGTCTGAACCATTTGGAGTTGGGTTATTGTACTGCGTCTCACCGCGAGTATCATTAACAACGGCATCACCAGCCCCGCACTCCATCTGAACGGTATTGTAGCAAAGTCCATTATCCAATTTGAGTTGACTGGGACCCGTTGAACAATTACCAGACTGAATCACTTCACCCCCTGAACTCATAAGTCCATTGGGGACTGTACCGTTCACAACTTTACAATAAGCGAGTAAGCGTTCATCTGGATCTTCGCCGCTGGTTTGTCGTTGAGAAGAGGTTTGTGCCAAACTCCTGTTTCGTCGTTTGTCTGGGAAGATGGCGTGCGCGCGCTTGCGATGCGAGATGAGGCCGCTGTTTTGGATGAACGCCATTCCACATTGGTCGCAGAGATAAGGCTTCTCGCCCGTGTGGGTGCGTTGATGGATTTTCAGATGACTGGCGACCGTGAAGCTTTCGCCGCATTGTTGACAGCAATGCGGTCGCTCGCCTGTGTGCTTACGGGCATGTCGTTTCAAGGCACTGAGCTGTCACGAGAAACGGAAGGGAATTACTTTCTTTTAGAGATCATTCTTATCATATGCGACTAAGCAAGCAGTAATAACTTTCAGGCGACCAACCAGAAATAGAACCCAGGACTCCTGCGTTGAAACCAATTTTTTAGATCGCTGCAACTATGTTAGGCGATCTTTTTTACCTCAAAATACATCTATTCTGAGAATTTCATCAAAATCGTTTGAGCCGTTCTCGAGCAAAAGGCCAGAAGTAAACTTACGTACATACGATTACTGCTTGCTTATACATTTCTTCCATGACCTACACGTGCAGAAGAAAGGTAATAACTTCCGGTCAGGTGAAAATGGAGACGAACCGGAAATCGAACCCTGGACCTCTGCATTGATCGCGGGAGTGTTAACCACTACGCCACCCGTTCGCCTTCCACAATCGTACACCATTTCCACCCAGACCTAAACCCTGGAAGACCTGAGACACATCCCCAGCAGGAGATAAGTGAACCCGGGCGGCACACTATGCTATTGTTATGGAATTGGAAATAGTATTAACATTTTGTTGTTGATGTTTTTCTTCATCTTCTGTTTTAAATGAGGACTAGACAATGAATCGTCACTGTGACTTTCTGTCACGAAAAATATTGCCCCACGCGAAATTTTTGAACTTTGGTATGTTGTATATAAACGTAGGCTTCCGCGGCTGGAGACAATATAAGCTTATTTTGGTCTGTTGTGTCTCTTACAGTAACTATTGTGAACGGACTGTAATGTAATGTTTGTAATGGAAATAGATTCGTACATTTTTTCATAAAATTTCGTCAAATTCAATGAATAAGTGTATTAAATGTTTTAATAACAAACTTACCACACGTAACATAAGTACCATCATAAATAATGTCAAGTCTGCAAAAATAAAATTACAATGGAATTTATAAAATCACGATTTACAATCATTACTTTCACTGCAACAACACTACCAAAGACATTCTCATTACACACCGTTGGTATCAACCTTATCTTAAGTTCGTTACATTGGTACTACACGCTACAATTTCCGTGTTAATACCAGACTGTCCGTGTTCGCTATACGGTCTTCATTGAGCCTCATCTCATTTTAACCGTTTTCAATACTAGTGTAAAGTGCCCTAAAATCTGTTTTAATTGTGTTTTCTCTTTTTCGCATCATCAGTCGTAGTTGGGTAAGTTTATACTTTTATTATTATATTATTTTTCTCCTTACGAATTAACTTTGTTATCGGCATATATTTGCGTGGCCTTATTAGAACGTTAAACGAGCGAAAACTAAGATACAATTGGTGTATAATATATTATACCGCCACTAAATAAATATTAATACCTAAAAGTGAGCTTACTTAATTATTATAATACTGCGTGTGATTAAGGTGTTAACTCAATTGCAGTGGTACGATTTACAACTATTTTTTATTTTACACATATGCGATACAATTATTGAAGAAAATAATTTCCAGTTGCTTTCTCTATTCTGTTTCTCACATAGACAAAGGCGCTAAGAATTATAAACACACTTCTGATAACGCGTGTTTTTTTAAAAATATATTCGTGTGGGCTAATGTCATGCATTACTATTAGCTTAAAGTATCCCACAACACAAACCAAAATCGTCGCCTCTCGAATGTTTTAATGACTGAGTGACAAGTCGAAATTACGAGATATTTTGTGAATTGAAATTTCTCTAAGTTTGTCCCATTTGTTAAATATTGACCTTTCTTGACTTAGATAATATTTTTCCAGGAAAAGGTAATTAAACGCTGAAGACCCGAAATACACACAGTACAAATAAGTTGTTGAAATATATATTTTCATAAATATTCTTCGCAAATGATACCAAATTTCCCTTGTTTATGTCGACTCACATACCGTGTAGTGTTAATTGAGGAAATTTCTATAGGAATTTCGTGTTTAGCGATCATCTGAATGTCGAAGTGACCCTGAGCGAAGAACGCATTTACATCATGTTCTGTTGTCTGATGCGATATCCGTTACGCTTTCATGCGATCGTCCAGTACCCCTCTGCCCTCCAGCCCCCTTTAGATCCCGTCCAATGACGATGATTTTGCACACTGAAGTGTACCCCTTTTGGAGTCCCCTCTCCAAAAATTTCTTAAAGGAATAGAGCCAAAGCATCCTTCAAAGCCTTCACCCGGGAGGCGAACCCAACTAAACCTTATTTCATGGCGTTTCGATGATGTGAGTTACCTAAATAAATAAACAAACAAATAAACTTTTTTTAAAAATAAAAGCAGTTGCAGACAGCGTATGACCGCGTTGGGAATAATAAACTAAGTTACTCTCCGGAAGCAAACAATGGACGTATTCCATCAATTCCGATCAAGAGCCCAAGGGCTGCAGTGGCAGCGGAGGATTTAATGCGGATATAAAGAGAAATCATTTAATAAATTCGTATTGTTACCATTTGTTATTCCGAAATGAATCGTAGATGTGATGTGCACTCAAAATACGATATTAATAATAACGAAAGTATTAATGACATTCCGCCACACCCGGAGAAAAATCCGGGTCAGAATGAAACTGCAGAGATAATGTACACAACTGATTATCTACGGAGATAATGTACAATACCTTTCGAGTGCTGTGTAGTGGCAGTCGAAAGAAAGAAAGAAAGATTTGATTTGAAGGTAGGGAGAGAGAGAGACGTGTGGACATACAGAAAACGTTTTTTTCCTATTTTCCGTTTCGAAAATTGAGTCAAATATATAGTTTGGTACGCAAGTGATGTTTCGTGTGCAAGACAATTAAGAGAAAATCGCTGTGTGTGTAAAAGAAAGTGACAGAGGGTAGAGCGCTGGAGGACTGGGATTCGGATACCGGTGACGTCATAGGCAGTGCTATCGACGGGAGAGGAGGGTTCCAAGAATTGGTATTCTCCATTGATGGATATTTTTAAACGCGAAATGAATAAAATCAGAATAGTTGTCGTCGGAAAAATATTACTATTTTTTTCATTTTCAGCTTAGAGGAAGATAATTTATGGTTGTTGATACTTAATTGTTAATAAATTACAGTAACTAGAAAAAGTAGATTTGTTTTTGTTATACAAAAAAATTCATTATTTAAATATTAAAGTATCTTAATGTGTATTTTAACAGCTCCTGAGTATGAGTGGCCTACTAAATATTTATGATAAAAGTTATATGAAATATGATATATTTTCGCACACTTATTTACTATTTTGACCTTGGAGGAGGGGTATAGGAGCTGAGAGAGGGGGCGCCAATTTCAAAATGTCACCCTGAATCAATCCTCGAGGTCTGATCTCCGCGCGAACACTTTGTACCTGTGAGAAAGTGGAGTGGCAAAGCTCACACGTGAATGGTCGCATCCCCGAATGGATGCGTTCGTGCTTCTTGAGGTTGCAGAGTTGCGTGAAGGTGGTGGCGCACGCAGCGCACGCGTAGGGCCTCTCCCCGCTGTGCACGCGACTGTGCTGGCGAAGGTTGGCAGCCTGCGCAAACACGACCCAGAGGACGTATGAAGACCAGGAGAGATACCACACAAACACATTATATACAGTAAAACCAGCGGCGGATCCAAGGGATTTGACTTGTTGTAAAATGCATTAAGGAGCCCGTTCAACTCGTTAAATATTTTCATTTGATTTTCAATATCTAGAACCCTGTCCCCAGTTAACATTTCTTGTTACTACTTATCCTTTGCTTTGCGTTTCGTCCGTATGGTAATGCATTATTATACGCAGCATAATGTTATTCTATACAGAAGTTCATTTTAAGAGAACCACGCAAATGTAAGTACAAGACTGAAAACAAAATAAAAAATTCCACTGCCCTACATGTATTTTATTTCCACCATTAATAAAACGGTGATTCCTCGGAAGACGAAACTATCAGGGGAGGGGATGCGGGAGCAAAGTTGACAATGGTTGTCCCCCCCCCCCCA
>NNCF01126170.1:204143-215397 GCA_002313205.1 Laupala kohalensis
GTTGTAGATCAGGAGGGTTTTTAGTAGGTATGGTTGAATCATTCGACGAGTCCCACACGCGGGGAGAGTCATGTTGGCTCTCCCTAGTGCGTAACTGCATTTTCGCTACCTGTACAAGTTTTTCGGGCTGCAATGACCTTTGATGTCGACATGAGCCGTAAAGCCCCACAAAAAAATCT
This sequence comes from Laupala kohalensis, assembly GCA_002313205.1. NCBI lineage: Eukaryota > Metazoa > Arthropoda > Insecta > Orthoptera > Trigonidiidae > Laupala > Laupala kohalensis. The sequence goes on from NNCF01126170.1 coordinate 204,323, forward strand.
TACAAATATGTTGAGTGCGTAAAATCACTTAGGTCACTGGTACAAATGAATTATAATATATTATACGTAATATACGATAGAACTGACTGCTGACTTCTATGATTTTGATTCCTCATTACGTTGTACAAAAGAAACCAATCTTTGGCTGTTCCCTAGTGGCGCTCCTGGCGGTGCAAGCGATATTACTTTTATCGGAATTTCACATGACGGATGATAATGTTCGATAATATTCTCTTTTAAAATCATATTTTCATTTTAAAATTTATAAATGTATCACAACCACCTGATAGAAAGCATCTGTCGAAATGTCTTGTGTTGATAAAAATTCACTCTACTTTCAAGGTTCAAGTAAAATATTTTATTACAGTTTGGTTTATTAATATTATCGAAACCTAACCACAAACCAAAACTATCACTTTCAGAACGAATAGCAAATTCTGAGTCGTATATAATTTATCACATAAAATTCTTGTCAAGATTTCGAGTGCAAAAAATTAATTATTTATAAAGTTGACATTTGTAGCAGTAAGATTTGACGTTTCACTAGCCTTCAATACATTAGGATTATTTCATTCGTAAAGATGGAGGGCACCTCTCTCTGCACCCAATATCCCCCCCTCCTCGCGCTTCACTGACTCCAAATGTAGAATAAAATCAATAATTTCAATCAAAAACAATCAAGAGATAGGAATAGACTTCGAATAATAAACACGATCTAAATTTTTATTTCGAGGTCACTAGTTAAATATTTGTAGACATCTTCACGACTCGTCGAGAAATTGAAAAGCATTTTCCTACACGAATACGTTCAATATATATTGACATGGACATCTGCAAATTTTATAGTTTATTACACGTCTTATATTAAACTTTCAATTTGCTAGTTAAGTTGTTAGTATCAATTATTTGTAAAAGTCCTTTAAGAAACATAGGAATATTTATCAGGATCTATTTGTTCTATTTATAAATTTTAACTACTAGTCCTCGCTTGTGACCTAATGTTTGAGCATTCGATTCGCTGCATGACGGAAACAGGTGATTATATGAGGATCTGAGGCGCTGCAAAGTTTCACATCAGGAGCTGAACAAGAAAACTCACATAGAAACCTCATAATCTCACTATAATGGGACATTTGAGCAGGGAGACTTATGTTTCTCCTTGAACCAAAAGTGTAATTTTAAAAACGCCCGAACACGATGAAACTGAATTGTCAAGATATGTTCTCCTGAAGTTTGTTAAGTGCGTGTGATTGCGCCTTAATAGAGGAATAGATCCAGAATTATAGAATTATATCTCTCTCGAGTGAAACCATCTGTAGTGCGACGCGTTTTATGAACTTCCAAATTCAGCTTTTGCTTAGTTCCGAAAACAAACCAGCATATTCAATGTTTCAAGAACATGGTAAACTAGATAATACATGTGATGTAGAATATGAAACGCATTCATGTGTCAATGTTTTTTTTAATTATTATTATTATTATTGGGGCTTTAGGACTCGCCAACATCTAGGTCGAGATATTGTTTTCTAGTCAGAAAAACACGCGACCCTTTTACCCTACAAATATGCGACCTTCATAGTAGGTTAGTGATTCGCTTCTTTTACATTGAAGGCCGAATATTTTAAATAGATTTTGCGTATTAAACCAGTAGAAGTTAATTTGTCACTATTCAATGTTCGTGTTACTCCAATAATCAAAGGTTTATTTTCAAATTTCATTCTAGAAATATATAATACCAATAATAAAAATAAAAAATTACCAATTTTATTTATCTCTCTCAATATTTACTGCGCGGTATGAACAAATAGTCAAATCACTCACGTGAACAATTTTCTTTATTTCTATTCTACGTATCTTAAAACATAACAATATGAGAAATAATGAAGAAAAAACATGATTGAATTTATCTGTCAATTAATAGTGTTTAGTACAAACAATATTCAGGAACTCGCTTGTCTCCTTTGAAATGCACAAGACAAACATGGCGTTCCAACATGGCGTTCCAACATGGCGTTCCAACATGGCGTTCCAACATGGCGACGGTTTCGTGATTGATGCCTCATCTCACCTCAGAAAAAAGTTAAGTAGCTTTCTCAAACGCCCGGTGACTTGTAGATAAAAACTACGGAAAATTCACTAGACATCGAAGTATACTTTCATCTCCTTCGCGATTTGAAAGATGGTGTTGCAAGGGGGGGGATTTTTGTTGTATTTGCAACAAAATCTCCTCCTTTACAAAATAAATATTTCCAAGTGGGTTCTTTAAAGAATAAGATTTTTATTACGGAAATAAACAAACCCGCCTCGGAACAAAACAAAGGAGAGTGACACCACACGACGAACGGTAGATTGAACGTTCTGCGTGAACTGATTTCTCACGTATAACAAGCGTTGTGATTGAGGAACGTTCTCTGCGCCGGCAGAGGGCGGCGTCGGTGGCAGGAGTCCACGGAACCCAGTGTTCTTCTGCGTGGCGGCACCACCAGCTGAAAGCGTCGTCGTAGTGTCTCTTGTATCGGTCTTCGAAGTTGAAACCGCCGAGTTCGGAGGATAGGATTTCCCCAGCGCAGGGCGTAGTAAGCGTTGGACTTCGAAGATCTTCTGTGCTCGTAGAAATATATATCGTCAGGATATGATTTCTTCGGAATTCAGCGTAGGCGAAGTTTGGCCTTGAATATTTCCTGAGCTTATAGGAATATATATCGTCGAGATAGAATTCAGAATTCGAATACCGCCAGTACCAGTTTTGAAGTAGAAGTCCTTCAAAGGTTAGGTATATTGCCGGGAACCATTCGGAAGCGATGCGTTCACTTCGAGATCTGACGAGGTAATAATTGTGTCGTTGCTATAAGGTTGAGTCTAAACAAGAATATATGACGGTCTCGAGGGGCCTAACACTGTGTCGCAGTTCGCTTCTTGAAAATAATAGTCCTAATAGGTTGTACCGAGCGAACAGGTCACTGACTTCTAGGGTTTCTCTCTGCCGTCATAGAATCACAATCGCGGCGTTCTTTGCTTCATGGAGTCTTCTATTGTTTACTGTTTTGAAGGTTCCTTGGCGTCGTAATTCGAAGTTCTCTTATGTAGGGAGTGGCATCGCCTTGGAGATCAGTAAACAATATGGCGACCATGTAACTTTTCGTAATGCGTGACATGGGGGAGTTTACATATACATATAATTCGTGTGCGAAGGTATGTATTCTTATTAATATGTAGAAATAGTGTTTCTACAATGGTATCGTAGATAAGATAAAAAGTTAGCTGCGAGTTATAATACATATATAATGTCAATATGTTTGGAATTTAACGCAAATATGTTTGTAAATTTACATGTACAAGTTATTATCGAACTATAGATTATTCTGAGTATAGTGTTNTAAAAATCATAAGAGTTGAAAAAACACTAAATTCACGATTTATTGTTACAATAAACACGCCCCTAGACAAAGTCTAGAGAACCTGTATAGTACTACATTAAAATAAAAAAGGTATATTGAGTCTTCCGTAATTGCAAAGTTTTGCATGAACATCGTTTGGGTAGAAGTCGAGGAATCCCGGAGTTGACGGACGGAAAATAAAGCCTTCACTTCACCCACCTGGAGACATAAAAACGTCCTGTTTCCTGTTGGGGTTGCCGAGGGAGCAAATACGCAAGTTTACGTCGCTAATTCCGCGTCGCATCTTTTACGACTGAAATTATTCTGAGCAGCGACACTCTCGTATTACGGGCTGACGCGCGGAAACGGTTACGGTGCCCGCTTTATACCGTATACACGAGAATGCGCCTGTAAGTAAAGACCAAGCATCACGAACGCGCTCTTGTGATGCAAATGAGAACAACTTGCGTTGGGCGCCATGTTGTTTCTCAACTTATTTTTCCCCTCGGGGTAGAGAGTAACCGCAGCTCGCAGAGCAGGTGTAGTTATCGAACTTCTTTATTAGTCAAAAGTGTTTTTTTTGTATTGTTGTCTATCACTTTTTTAGAAATAAATAAATAATTAAACTTTATAGTAAAAAACTAGTTATAAACAGCATATGACCACGTAGTGGACAATAAACTAATTTACTCTTCGGAAACAAGCAAGGGACCATCCCATGAATTACGATCAAGGGTCTAAGGCAGTTTATTAGTAACCAATACTGGAGCATCTCGTAAGAAAACTCTGGTTTGGTAGTTCCTTCAATACTTTTGGTGCAACGTCTGATCTTCTAGAGCGCTTACGAGAGGAAATGTCTGTTCTGAATTACCTTCTTAGAAGCAGATGTTATTTATTGTGATAACTTTCTGTCAGGTGAAAACGGGGCAATCGAACCTAGAACTCGTGCTTTGATCGCGGAAGTGTTAACCAGTTCACTACCCTTCCACAATTGTGCACCCAGACCTAAATCCCGGAAGTCCTGAGAGACATCCCTCATCATACACGAGATTTGTGGTCCCAGGCGGCACACGGTTCTGTGCAAACGTCAGCACCTACACGGTTCTGTGTTCGTCAGGTGATGCAGACATTTCTTCCTCCGTGTACCTACACGTAGAGGTGATATTCTGGTGAAAATATGGTGAACAGTTGTGGAAGGTGAACGGGTGATGCAGTGGCCAATTCCCCTGTGATCAAAGCAGAAGTCCCGGGTTCGATTCCCAGCTCGTCGCGATTTTCACTTGATCGAAAGTTATCACGTATCTTTTCCACGGAAGAAATGTTATTCATTCTTTGATGATTTTTCTTGATCTATCTAAAGAATTCGATGACGCCGAACACGATACTCTTCTTTCAAAACTGCATTCTTGCGGTATTCGTGGATAGCACAACTATGGCAAACTTCTTACCTAAAAGATAGATATTAAAAATTTGAAATATCCTATTCTGGAAATCAAGTACCTTTCAGACACATAACTACTTCTTTTTTGGAGATCCTCAACGTTCAAATTCAGGCACTTTCCTATATTTAATCCGCATCAAATTGAAAAATGATGCTCTTTGCTGATGGTTTTCATTAACTATGTAGAAATATCAAAGCTCACAAAGTTTTGTCTCACGTTTTCTCTTGGTCTAGTGCGTCGTAAACAGCATCCACGTCATTTCACAAATGGGTAACGAAATCTCCTCCCCATATATGTCTTTAGATAAACTGAATCCGTATAAAAATAGTTAGGAATACAATATTCTTCATATTGAAGGTAACCTCGAAAGGAAATTGTCCTACTGAGAATCATAATTCGAAAGTATGTACATTGAATTGCTCATTATGAAATTACAGCGAATGTTTTAAGTTCAGCCCCTCGAGTTTAATATGAAGAAACTAAATAAGAGTTAGGACACTAATGACCTAGATGTTGGTAAGCCCTAGATCCCCAATAGTACTAATAATATAATAATTCATCGACAACCGTCCAGGCGTAACGTTCATTGACCAAAATAATAAGACCAGATTCCTCATTGACATTGCTGTGCCAAACACAAATAACCTACAGAAGACAAATGCTGAGAAAATTTCAAAATACATCCCTCTTTCTGAGGAAGTTCACAGAATTTGGAAGACGATACAAGTGTATATCGTTCCAATAGTAATCTCTGCAACAGGAGTAATTCCAAAAACTCTACATTCAAGAAACCCATGTTCATTTACATATCTCATCGAAAAGATTGCAACACCCCTAGAGTTAAGAAGTTCTTATCTTATTTATAAAAATGAAAAGGAATGGATGGTAGGTCCATGCCATTTTTTCAGTCAGCATTTGCTGACATGAGACGTCAACAACAATAATAATGAATATGGAGTTTGTTGAGACAATAATCAATTTTATTCTCTTTTAAAATTAGACAAATAATTAATAGAAGTGAATTTTTCTCCCTTCATTTTTTTTTAATTTAAATTTTTTTGGGTTGTTTTCTATGAACGTGCGGCCACTATCCAAGAAGACGAAGACGGCGCTTGTCGCTTGCCTGCTTTGCATGAGACGTCGACAGCTTCACAATTTATCTTTGCTTCCTCACACGCTCCCGATAAATCTTCTGGTTCTCTTTTTAGAAAAATGTGTCCTACGTCCCAAGTTCCGGTTCATTTCTTAAAATCATCTCTATTTGACGGCATTTTAGGAGTAAAAGATCAATAAAAACCAATTCCATTTGCGTATTTAAAAGAAATTGTCCTCCAACCCAAATACTGTTTACACAAAATTATTATGTAGTAATCTCTTAGATTGCGGTGAACCTCACTGCCAGGTATCAGATTAATTATGTTATGTTGAGTGAAAATGGGAGACGGGACCGAGATTCGAACTCGGGACCTTGAGCTTAGCGCGCTCATGCGCTTACCGACTGCGACATCCCGTTCGCCTCCCGAGCCCGGGCCGAGCAAGTTGAATGAGGATGGAAGACGGATTTATTTATTTATCTACTTAGACTATTAAATTAATTGTCACAATTGTCATGGTATGCGCTGCACTTCCTGAGATAAGAACAAAAAGAGTTAGCTCCTTGTTATAACATTAACAATCACTTGTCATATGCAATTAATGACGTAGTGGTGACGTTAGCTGTAATTTTAGGAAAGAGGTTTCTAGATTTTTGTTAATGAGGTCAGAATTGATTTGGGTTGTGAAACTGACGGACCTACTATCCTGTACTGATAAATTATTGACCTGATAAATTGAGAGAAGCATCCATGTTAATGACCTGATGAACTCAAGGTAGAAATTGTATGAATGATCAACTGTAACAAGGAGAAATATGGAAATGATAAAGGTGCTGCTGAAGTTATAAATTAATTGTGAATCCGCAAGGAATCCTTGGATAATTAAATGAATAAACATTTATTGTTTTTTTTGTGGTTTGAACTATTTCAAGAATTTATAACAAGACGAGAAGAAACTGGGATTAAATGACACAGACAACAGAATACAGCATTTTGGTGGAATTATTAACAATACGTTACATACATTATAAGAACATTGAGCGAAACGCATTCATGTGTTTGGTCACAGTAGTAGAGGGAAATTCTCATTTAGTTATGATATGATCGGTTAGTAGGATTTTTTTATTTTTTCATTACATATGTTAAGATGTACCCAAAAATAATTTTTGCAAAATCGGACTGGAGTTTCGCTAGAAAATTGCATAAATGTGCATTTTTAGTCTTTCGCAACACTATTTTTTAAAATCTCCGGTTCTAATAGTTGTAGAAAAATAAAAAATATCGCAAAATACTCGTGAATAAATAAACTATCGAACTGATCCTGTATAAATACTTAAAAAATGAATCCTAACCTCAAAAAATCAAAATGTATGAAATTTCGGTATCTTTCACTAAAAATGAAATAAAAAACGAAAAAATCGGCGGATTTTCATGAAATTGGGAGAAAACGTATGTTTATGTCATTAACAAGTGGTTAAAAATTCGTAGAGAAATGTGATTTTTTACGACCACAATCAGAAGTTTTAGAAACAAAATCAAATTGCCGGTATTTTATGCAAAATCATCGTAGGGCATTTTTTTGTAATTTGTAGGTTTTTTATGTTCTTTCTTGTAAATATACGTAAGAGTGCGCTATTTAGTGCATTTTTTCAAAATGCCCATTTAGGAAAAAAATTCAATCTTCACTTTTTTTGCCATTTTTTCTTTTATGTTTTGAAATGAAACTCATCTTATTGGCCAACTTTTTAATTAAAAAAATTTTAAGCAATTTTTTATGGAAGAAATATAATTTACCTACTACAATTGGTAATGTAATGAAAATATGTAACAACATATGTAATAAAAAAAANATGTTTAATTTAATGCTACTAAAGTCAAGTGCATACCGAGGAAGCACACCCGCTCGTGAGGTTCCGGTCGTGGCCACCAGGTGCGCTGGTGGATTTGCGTGAGAAATGTGAGCCACGACAAATACTCTCCTCTCAGCTGCACTTCTAGTTCTCGCCGCTTTCTAGGCGGAACTATCACATCTCTCGTCGACGGAGAAAATAATGATATTCATCTCCACTTTGAATTCGCTCCATCCTGGCCCGGGTTTTTCTCCGGTTTTCCTTCGGGTTAGGGGCGGAATTTAAAAAAAATATAAACTCGATAGACTCTTGTCTAGGGGCGGCATCTTGAAATTATTATTAGCGAATTTAGTGTTATTTAATAGTTACGAATTATCAACAATACTTTCCGAATGATTCATAGTTTGATAATAATACGTACTTGAAAAATGACTTTTCTGTGTTTCATTAAATACAATATTTGTTGGTGTTTGTTAATACTATAACACGTGTCGAACTATTTTTTAATCGATAGGAGTATGTTGAAATGTTAAATCTGCCTCTGCCTTAGAGCCCTTGATCGGAATTGATGGAATACGTCCCTTGCTTGCTTCCGGAGAGTAAATTAGTTTATTGCTCTCCGCGTGGTCATACGCACTTTGTACTGTTTTTTGACAATAAATTTTTTATTATTATTATCTTTAACACTTTTTTCTTTGTGTTGGTGAATGAGTAATTGTACGTTCTTCCAGAAGAAAACAATGTCATATGTCCATTATACCTCGAAAAGTAATCCGACAAACTTGTTTATTTAAAGTTTATAACTGCTAGAAAAACTTGTTGAAATCAATCCAGACGAGTTTGCAGTTTGTTTTTCTGTGAGAATTGTGTAATTTGCTCTTTATTCTTTGTTATTTGTGAGGGTGAAAAAATAAACAACTGGATGTTAAGCTGCTTTTCAAAGTTCGAAAGAACACGTCACGAGGGCGACAGAACTTCAATTTGAAAAAAAATGTGGGTTACTATTTTGCAGGAAAATGGTGACTTGTGTCGCCACTTCTGCCAACATCGTTCGAAATTTTTTTTTTCCATTATCGAGACTTTGATGATAAGAAAATTCAAAATATTGGTTCCACGATTAGACAGTTCGTGGTAAAGCAGAATCTGCTTCTAATTTAATTGAAACACTCCGCGCTGTAGTGTAATCCCTCCACGTGGGCAAAGTTGTAGGTAAACCCAGCTCACCGGTCCACGTATTAACAATAGCCTACCACCCAACTCCTAACTCCTATCGCTCCATGTAGATAAGCTTCAATAGCACATAGCTACATTTCCTATTTACAAATACAACAATGTAGACTATCCTCTTTCCCTTTATCAGCATTTAAAACATTTTTTAAAAATAACTACGTCACTCCAACAGTTGCCAGTTCTTTTGCTTAAATATATCTGGTAGTACAGTGACAGATATTTCATCGCTGGATGAAGCGTGTGATTGGAGAACTCGTTCCTGCTGGAAAACGACTTCAACTTCGTCTCGCAGAACCTTCGCTGAAACGAGGCAATGGAAGAATAGATAGAAAAGGGAGTAAGGAGAATGTAGACAATTGGCATCTTAGTTTCATTGCATCGCCGGATCTATGGTGAGGACTAAGGGGTCCAACACTTTTCCATTGGTAAATAAAATTATGCTAGAAGCAGTAGTGCACAGGGCGAAGTGCTCTCCATTTTCTGGAATTTGTGTGGAGTTAAAGCAAATTTTGAAAAATGACACGATTTTATGGCATTTTGTGTTTCTATAGGAAAATATTTTTATTATTACCTTAATTTTTTACTAATGCGAATGCTTACGTCCTCAATATGACTTTTACAAAATACAACAAATTTTAGCCCATTTTTCGAGGGACGGGGGCTTGAGACCGGAAGCCCATCCTTCCCTCTTTCTCAACAATCGGCTGGAAGTATGATGATGAATGCAGTTTTAATTTCGAAGCAACTCAATATAATGTTTCGTTTTTTTTGTAGGACAGTTAACCTACAGAATTGTTGGTCTTCTCTCCTCGTGCTCTTCGCAATATTGCGCATTAAACGATTCAGGAATTATTGATTACAGCGAATACGCAGTTTGGCATCTGCTGTTGGCTGGATGTAGTAGATGAATATAAACGACCCTAATTTGCAGATACGTTAATAACTTCTCCACCGTTATCAAAGATGCGGGTTTAATGTTTTGAATTGTGGTTTCCATTCAGATTTGAAAATCAGAATATAAATACATCTTCACCCACGAGGGGAAAAAATCTTGGTAGTTAATCATTTTTACATTTTACTGAAAGGATAAAATGTTCACGTTAATATCAGGTGTGTGTTTTTAACGATATAAATGAAGATGGAATGTTATAAAAATTTTAGTATGCGTATTGCAGAAAATTTGTATTGTAATTTTTATCTTTTATTTTGTAGCAAAGACATATTAAAAACTTTCAGTTCTTTTGTTGTTTGTCTATTTTATTAATATCATTGATATGGTAAACAACATTATTTGACGCGTATATTTCTTCCGTGTTCCCTACACATAGAGAAGTTATGAGATAACTTTCGGTCAGGTGAAAATTTTCGCCCAGAGACCTGGTGTACAGTTGTGGCAGACGAACGGGTCCGGTAGCGATCAAAGCACGAGTCCCGGAGTCGATTCACGACTCGTCGCCATTTTCATGTGACCGAAAGTTATAACATTATCTGATGTTTCCCTATTGTCATGTAGCGTCAATTATTCGAACGTTAAATCATCCGAACTGGCGTCATGAACAAGAATTGTAACGAAAGCAACTGGAACGATGCTCTGTTGTTGCGACTTGGAAGATGAATATGAAAACAATGAATCTTCTGGATAAATCTTCCGACATTTGTACGAGTATTCAAGGTGTCTGCCGTTTATGTACAAAGTTGCCAAAGTCTTCCATTTTTATGCGAATTTTTATCATCCACATTTTTTTAAAATCCGAAGTGTCCCTGCATTAGTTCGGATAACAACGTTCTAATATGTACAATTTTTACAATGTTCGGAAAACGTGAAAATATCATTCTCAATACCAACAAATTCTTACACAGTGCAGTTTTAGAAAACTTATTGCGTAATTTGTTGTATATTTCCCTAAGTAACAAAAAAATTCTGTAATATATATATATATATATATTACAGAAATTATACTCTTAGAAAATATTACATTATTTGACACGAGTATTTTTTAGCTTTCTGAGAACCTCGGTTCACTACATCCAATGCGGGCGGTATTTTTTTTAGAGGTGGGGGGGCTTTAGGGCTCGTCAACA
>NNCF01126170.1:223749-248913 GCA_002313205.1 Laupala kohalensis
TTCACAAACCCCCCTGCGATCAAAGTAGGAGGAGTCCCGAGTTCGATTCCCGGCTCGTCGCCATTTTTCACTCGGCGAAAGTTATCACATTAGTTAGTGAATTGAAGTGTATTACGAACAGCTAATCATTAATTGAACGGGGATCCATACACATATTATCCGCATTGTTCGAACCCCGCGAGGTCCAAATTTTATTTGACGACTTGTGAGATATAAATGCAACTTTTTTGCCTCAAAGAGTTCTACAAAAAAAATTGTCCGCAACATCAAATGTTTATCTACAAAAAATTTACCTATATCATCGATAGAACGTTATATAAATTATAAGTGTTAATATATTCCAGTTTGAGAGAGTAATTTAAGAGCGAAAAAATCAAATTTAATGCATTATTCGTTTTGTGTATTGACAAAGATAAAAAACGTCTTTAATTCGAAACTTTCCAAATAGTTCAGCTTTCACACGTCATGCCTCGAAAACGAAAATTTGACCGACGCGGTTCCCGCGAGATGGCGTTGTGGAGTATACAGTGAAGTTTTGTATTAAATTTGTATTATTATTATTAATTTTATCTTACAATATGAATAGATTTTATTTTTTCCTGAGTAAAACAAGATTAGTCTATGAAAAATCCCGGGCACCGCCGGGTTATCACATAGTTCTTTCAAAACAAATATTCACATCAGCTTCCGCGCAGCCGTCCGTCCGCAGAACATCAACATCGCATTTCTTCCTGTATCCGCGAGACGTCATAGCGGAAGCTGAAGTGGCGTCATACTGAGACCCTTCTCTACGAATCAGAGACGACGTCATCATTTTTCTGGCTAGCGATTTCGACAAAGTTGGGAAATACTGTGAAAATGCGTGATATAAAATAATTCAACAGATTGGCATAAAACGCTTTTTCTCTTCTGTGTGTCTACCAGATATGGTAGTCAGATTAGATTTCTTTTTATATTTCTTTAACATCTGATTATTAATTCTTTGAACAATGTATCAGATTAGAACANAAACACATTATTCATATAAAAAATTGAATGTTTTCGCTTCATACAGAAAGAATCCGAAGTTCATAACCCTTTTAGTTTTCAAGTTCAAAGGTGTTAAACATAAATAAATCTTATTTTTATAGAATAACAAAAGATAACGTGAGTTTCTGATCTTCTTCTATTATTTCATCTTTCGAGTGTCTGTGACGTCACAACGGCTCCGACTATTTCGCTTCGAAGACGTACCCGTAGAAAACGAAGTCCATAAAGTCAAAAAAAAAAATTATACCATCAATTTGAACTAATTATAATCTAATTTCAACCCACACAAAAAAGTCTGAACCCGTTCAATTTCAAATTGAAAGAAATACCTTCTTTCCAACAGGTTCAAAAATTTTGTGTGTGGGTTGAAAATAGTTCAAAATGATGATATAACTTATTTTTTCGAAAATCGAAAATGGCGTGGATAACTTCATGGTCATTAGNGCTAGGGATGTGGTTCACTCACGCGTAGCCCTGCTGCCGTGGGAGTGTGACGTCACAGCGCGGACGGATAATAGGAGGAATGAATAAGCTCACTAAAACACGGGAGAGGACGCGACAAAGCGAGGTAATAAAAAGTGCGTTTTATATGAGAAGTGTCCCCAAGTCGGTTGCCGCCGCGGTGCTCGTCACATCTACAGGGCGCCGCCGCCGCCGTATCGTTACAAAGCTACCCACGACAGATGCGCAGCCCTTAAGCCTTCCGCGTTTGTTCACAGAACGAATGTAATTCCTCGCTGTAACTCGTGTAAAGCAAGTTGGAGACCTGGAGGCAAAAGGTCTGCGGATCTAAAATTCTCGTTTGTATAGGCTGATCCCGAATTCATGGTTCAAACTTTAAGGGTCCGTAAAGGACACCGTAACAATTATTTATCGAGTAGAAATGTTCGGGAGAGGTGATGCGACACCACGAAAAATTACAGATACACTCATATTTACGGAATACAACGACAGACACATATTTACTTAAGAATACAATTAAAATAAAATTATTTATTTATTTACAATTGTTCGATTCAGAGATTGTGATTCAGTTGTATTCTATTTTATATGATTTGTTTTATTGTACATCATTGTTTCAATTTATTTATTCATTGTAATTTTAATACGTAAGGTTGTTGAAAATAAGGAATGCATTGAAGGAGGGATGTAATTTGACCGTGGAAGTACTCAGCTGTTATTGATTTTTGAGTATCACAACTGATGTGAGTCCATCGCTCTAGAGTTGTACCAGTTTTGGCCGATGATGATAATCCGCACGAGGGATTGAAACGTTGCATTTTATTTTATTTTATTTTATTGTATTTTAATTGTGTGCTTAAGTAAATAAATCTCTCTTTTTCTAAAAATAAGGTCGTTTTATTCGGTATTAAGGAAACAAGAAATAGGAGATGAAAGGAAAGACAAAGTGTTTATTGACGGGTGAAATGTTTACAATAACTGATCAGAACTGCGTCCACCAACAGTGATACATGGTTGACAGCGTCGGTGGAGTNATTGGAGCATTTACACAAATTCAAAGAAACCAGGTATTTCACGCACAATTAACGTCCAGCAGCTGCTAAAAGGATATTCCAGCAAAGGAGATCCTCATCTGAGTCAAGTGGAGTCGCACGAACAAAGACGCCTCTCCGCGTCCCTTGCGCCCTCACATCCATTCCCATACGATAAATCATTATTAGTGTCCTGTACATAACCCTTAAAGTTTGTACCATGAATTCGTTCTCATTCTGTATGTTTGTTCTCTTTTACTGTTATATTTGTGGAACAGGCTGCTCCACCGTTTCACCTAACCCTAATCCATAAACAAATTACAAAATTGAAACAATATTTAATCGAAAAAAAAAAATTCAAGAGAACATAACCTAGCATGATGCAATCAAAAGCTAAATCATGGACCCGAGTGATAGGATAGTCCCTTGCTTGATTCTGGGAAGAAAATTAACTCACGGTCCTCAACCTTAGTTATGGGCAGTTTAAAACTATTTTTAGAAAAAAAATGTTTATAAATATTATGATAATAAATACGTATATTAAGAAAATACACTAAAATGGAAAGAAGATAAGGAAAATATTTATAAAAAATATTTCTCAAATATCTTCTAGTACCATTTGCTACCATTTTGCATCCACTGAAATAGAACATTCTATGTATATGAACGGACGTTTAAAATTACGGGATTTTTACTAAGGTGGTGGCGTGAATCGGTCTACGAACAGAACGATGGGAATGGAACAGGGAAAAGTAGAATTAAATGTAAGAGATGCACTATAACTTATTTTGTTTTTCTTTGTTATTTTGCATTTCTAGATCACTTCCCGTAATCCATGTCTTTGGTTCAACAATTCCCCAGTTTTTTCACAGACTATGTGTTGAATATATTTAGAATCATTGTATAGGCTGATATACTGTTCAGTCTCATTGGTTACACTGGTCAATAGAGACATACTCGGAATTCTTTTGAGAATAAGAATATAGAAATTTTACGGGATACCCTTTGCGCCATTGCAAAATTGTTGAAACTGCTCTTTATACTCCATCTAAAGGTGACCTGTCACCCCGTGGACACAGCAGTTGTCATTCTTGCTGCGAGAAAGACTTAAGCTTCACAAATGAGAGAACAGCCTTGTGATGGATTGCAATTTTCGTACCACAGTGATAATTCCATTTTCAATTAATAACGAAAAAAAAAAGAAAAAAGAACTGGACCACTCCTATGTGAGCAAACAATCCCTTCCAACCTCTGAATACATTTCATTCTAAAACTCCAGGAATTATTTTTATCTTTTATTCCCTCCAGCGGATCTCGTTTTATAAAACTTCTAAAAATATTTATCTCCCGCTTGCATTATTTTGAAAAATAAATAAAAATAAAATAAAAGTATTTATGTGTCATAATCAAACATCAGTTTGAGCTACATAATAAGAGTATTTATCGCTGTATTGGGACACCATTAGAATTCACAATACATAATCGCAAAAAAAAAAAAAGAAATATTTTGGATTTAAATCCACCTAGCGTGAACATATTACAAATTCGTTTTTCGTGAACTCGTGTACGTTACTCGTTTCGTCTTGCGTCGTACTACATGCTGGAAATGCGATCTTTGAAAGCAACTAAGGGACATTACTTGCGTGCAATCTCTGAGAACAAACGTTTGTGTTGTTCGCGCGCAGAGAGAAAAAAGCATTACTCTTCGCGGGGTATTGGAATATTCATGAGTTTTTCTTGTGCCGGACGAACTCTTATTAACTCAACGTAGAACGTAGTAATACTCGTCGCTGGTGTAATTAAATAGTCACTCAAGCGGCAACAGGACGAGGACAAGAGAATGGGAGACGATGAGGGAGTGGGAGAACGCAAGAACTACGTGCTAGCTTTAATTAATCTCGAGCTCGCTAGAATGCGCGCCAAGCACCAACTCTCTGCATTGTTTTGTTTGCAGAAAAGACTAGCGAACTTAACGCAACAATGTGTCGAGTCCCGAGTTGAAGAATCTCCTTAATATGATAAGAACGTAAGTGTTAGCATGTTAAAATGCTTAATACGTGTGTTCATTTCCTTGGGAAAATTAGTAGAGGAATCTTTAAATTTGATTATAGAATTATCGGAACAAAATAAAGATATCGGAGAAAATTCTTCTCACAATACATCTCCATTTATATTGGGTCATTATAGCTCTTGTCCGGACCACTGGAGAACTAGCGGAGCGCAAAACTATTTTTTTATGGTCCGCGAGGTTTTTATTTTACATAAATTTTTTCATCAAACGTTGGAGGGTACATCTTTTTTGTATAAATCTATGTTGTCAGAATGAATGTTTGACTTGGCATGACCGGTGAGAAAAGAAGAAAATTATGCTCGGAATTACCCCATCTTACATCGCAATATACAAACATTTACTATGGTATGAAATATTTAAAAAAATATTTTTTTAAATCTAAAGGAACATACTATTTAATTTATCCAGATTAAGATAATAACCAATTGTTGAAGAGAATGAAAATAAATGAGAGCTATTCGTCGCGTAACATTTTGCCTAAGCCCATTCCGTTCCATGGAACGTGTTTAGACTATGGCCCGTGGACGAAGATAAGACGGACAACGCTGACTTAGAGTATTCAAGTTGGAACATGATAATTTCAAAAATTATCTTTTACAAATATTATAATTTAAAAATAAACAAATTATAATAAAAATATAATTTCAAAAATTATTAATTTTTGGTACAAATTGAAAAGATATTTAAGACAACCTGTGCGAACTTACATTTTTCTTTGAAGTTGCGATACAATGTTGTAATGATGTATTAGTAAGATTTTACGTTCTTTTAGTATCTGAAAGTTCTATGTTTTATAGAAATATAAAAAGGTCTCTAGTCACGTAGACGTTGGCGAGTCCTTAAGCATCAATTAAAAAAATAAAAATATAGCATTCGATCGGTTTCATTAACTTCATTTTTTAAAAACTTTTTTATTAATTTTGTAGAATACATAAGCAAACTTTTCTTTCAGTGTTTTATGGCACGACTTATTCTCAATTTTTCGTATTTTTTGTTCCTTGTTCGCTTTATTTACAGTAACGCATTCGTCTAATTAATTTTTATGTCTTAATTCTGCCACGAAGAAAATAGTGTCTTGGAGAAAATAATTTTTCAAAACATGTTATCCGAAAGGAGGGCTTTTTCTCACAGACTGGCGTTGCATTTTTTCTCGTATTTGTTTCACTAATTATTTCCCCCGATTTATGGATCCTTAATTTCTTGTCTTTGCTACGTTCATAATAAAGAGAGTAAAGACTTTTTCACACGGAAATGATTTAGGGAATATTGTGAATCGCATCGACTGAAGTCAAGTTGTCAACTATTGACGAAACTTCGAAATATTCACCAAAATAGTTCTTATTAATTAATTAATAATTCGCTCTACTAATTTTTACTGTTGGATGAGGAATAATTTAGCGATTTGAAAACTTGATAAATTTATATTCTCGTTTGACTCTTTCTTTGAGGTGGATCACAATACGAGATCTCGTATGTTCATTAGCGTGATACGCGGCAGAACCTTTTCTGGCGGAACCGTATTTCCCGCAGTTTTTGTTGCTTGTTGTTCTTTTAAATGAAAATCTTAACGTCATTGCATTTCTATTTTCATTCCATGTTTGAGTTGTTGTTTTTTTTTTTGCTTCTTTTAGCCGATTCTAGTGTCAGGACCTAAAATAAAAATAAGCGTGCGAATGCCTCTCCACATAAACTCACATAAATTTTAAATCACATAATGTATATTTTTTGCGCCAGTATGGTATGAAAATTCGTCGCCAATGGGTAGGGAATGGTTCAAACTATAATTTGAAATTTTTTTGGGAGGTTCTCTAGCCTAGTCGTTCTGACGGATAGAATATCTTAAAATATTCACAATGTAGAAAATTGAAATACATCGTTACAACGGCATTATGAATAAAATAATAATATAAAAATAACAGAGAACAAAATTCTAGCAATTTGCCCTAGATTTTCATTTTCACTATTCTTCTCCATCACAAGAAATTGTTTTTGAGTTTGAAATGGCTGCTTACATCCCTTTTTAAGAAAAGTATGCCGGCTTTTTCTGGCGACACAGTTCAAGAAAAAAGGACTATTATATTCTGAAGGTCAATGGGGAACGAAAAATGTTTTGTGTATTGAAATTGTCTTCTCGATGAATTATGTAAATTGAATATGCGGTTTCTTAAATGATGGACAAAGTCTCTTTCACTTAACCTCACTTTATTAACATTTATTGTAAAGTTGCCGACGTATCGATGCTGTTCAGCTGTTTTTGTGTTTTGAAAATACAAACATAATAGACAACGAAAACAACACTTTTAAAAGATTGATTTCTGAGTCTGTACATATAAAAACGTGGGATAATGTCAATTCTCAAATAGAAACAAATGTATTCACTAATAAGTATGACAATGTATTTTATATTATGAATTTAAAATAAATTAGACAACTTTTCCTCTTCAAATAATATAACTTTAAATTTAATAAATTTTNCCTCTTCAAATAATATAACTTTAAATTTAATAAATTTTAAATAGTTGGTATGTGTTTCAACAAAACTAAGTTGGCACAAGTGTACTCGTATCAGAGGTCACTAAGAACTTGTGGTGTCATTAGTAAAGGTGCACTGGCAAGTTGGTTGACAAGGTCAATTTGTCAACGATATAGTTTTACAATATAAACTTCAAGCTTATAGTAAAATTTAATGTAATCTAAAATAGAAATCTGGAAAAGTACTGATAATTCAGGTATGTAAATTATGACAGACCTAATATTGTTTGGAATATAATTGAGATTTATTGTGAAATGAGAAATATTATATGTAATATCCACTATATATTTATCTACTAATGTAACTTAATTTGTATATTAACTTATAGCCCTGATGATGATACTAAACAGCATCGAAACGTCGACAACATTACAATAAATGATAATAAAGTGAGGTTAAGTGAAAGTGATTGACCGCATATCCAATTTACATAGTTTTGTTTATTGAACTGCGTATGATCACCTGGTGGACAATAAAGTAAGTTACTCTCCGAAAACAAGTAAGGGACCATCTCATCAATTCCGCTCTAGGATCCAAAGGCAGAGATTAAGGATTTATTAGCTATGCAAAAAACTGTTAAATTAAATACGTAGTGGTATTATTCCAAAATGATTCGTAGATATTATATGCAGTGAAAATTCTATATTAGCAATAGCAAACGTATTAAATGACATTTCCGCCCGTGGAAAACCCGGAGGAAAACCGGAGGAAAAACCCGGGCCAACATGGGGCTACGGAGATAATGTACACAACCGTCCAAAGATTGCGTACATTTAGAAATAAACTATAATAAATAAAACGGATAAAAAACAACATGCAATAAAGCAATTTAACCAGTATCTAGAGTACTATAACTGTGGCGTGACGAAGAATAAAAGAACTAGTGGTGCCAAACCGTTGCACATACTTTCTCATATACGCTTCTCCGTCTGTAGCATAGAGTGAAAAGGGAATTCTACAGTGAAAGGGCGTGGTCCTCTGTATTTTGGTCGTCTTCCAGTGCTCTTGTTCTTGCTCAAAGTCGCTAGATGAACTCATTCCTGTCTTATATTTGAAATTTGAGAGTAAAATAAACATTCAGAACAATATTTCAAAACAAATAGCCTTATAAATATCGTAAAAGTGTTGTGTAAATGTAATTTCGTTGTAGACAGAAATTTATGTATTTTCGTATTTGCAGTGCGTTTTCTGTCCTCCTATGTATTTAATCATTATCATATCTTTCATTTCAGTTCACTAACAGTGTATTCTACGTCTGCTTGTTCCCTTTACTCTGCTAAATATTGTTCAAGCTTCTTGAAACTGTGAACAAATGCGTAAATGTAGCAGATATAAATTATTTTACTGAGTCTATACCAAAATTTCAAGCGAAGTAACTCTAATGCCAGTGTAATTCTTACTAATTGTACTATACGTACTGAAAATTTAAGCAAAATCGTTGGACCAGTTTTTGAAAAATATTCAAAAATGTTCTCTGACCTTCATGTGAAGTTCCCCTTGTGTTCAAGTAAAAAGAAAATTGAAAGCACGTGCATATGTTAGAAGTGAATTCCACCCTAAATACGAAAAATTAAAAAAAAATATTTTACCAGTCGGTCAGGAGTGCCGCGCACAGACGGACGTACAGACGGACAGACGGACAGACGGACGGACGGACGTCCAAGCCATAAAACGTTTTCCCCAAAAATCTCGTTTTCTAATTTCTTCACGATTACAATACTTTCTATATATCACGTATATGAGAAAGTAAAAATTATAAAGAAATTGTTTCGTTTTACTAACCTCGTATATCTGCAAAATTAGTATTAATTGAGAGAGACGTGCTGAACGTATCTCATGTATTATACACTGACGCATCTGAGAGCGCGATACCGAACATGTCTCGTAGCAATTTGCAGGAGCTCTCACCTGGGGGTATGTGTACTATAAATCATGACATTTAGTGCATTAGGCCCATTTCCACCACGGTGCATACATTAAAGCCCAGCTAACAACACGACGGAATTACCGAACATGTGAACTACTGATTTGGCTCCTCCTTCTCTCTCTTGTAATTGTGAAAAAATTCGATACCGCCTGTTTCAGACGGAAACAACTTACTTTGGGGGTACTTGAACGGACGAATCAATTACAATATAGTATTTCGCTTAGCTCCCCGATGGCTCAGGGATTAGCATGCTTGCTTACCACTAAGTCATTCCGGGTTCCATTCCCAGTAAAAAAAACAGTAAGTGAAAATATTTTGATCTTTCAATATAGTTTTTTTTTCTGAGTAAAAGAAGATTAATCTAACAAATATATCCCAGGTAACACCGAGTAATCAGCGAGTATTAGAAGTAAAATATAGTGGTTGTTACCTAAGTCTTGTATACATAAATATTTAATTATCCATCCAGAAAATTCATTCCTTATCCGCCCCAGATTTTCACGTTCTGGAATCTCTGGGTGAAATTAATTATTCGGCGATATCTGGATTAGACAGGGAATTTAGGGTGAGGGACGGCGGAAGTTAATCCGTGACGTCAATAAAGAATTCAAGGTTACATCACTCCGAAAGAAATGACACGCGTCTAGAAATAAATGCGAATCAAGAACAGACAACCAAATGGTGAGTGTAATGGAACAGATTTTTTTTTTCATTAAAATGTAAAGAAAGCCAAAGGATGTCCGAAGTCTTTATTACATTCGATAAAATGTAATTAAAATTCAGGGACGCGATAAAGAAGAATGGAGAAAGAATTCAACGAGCAGCAGATCAGAGAAAACTGAGATTAGAAAAAGCGTAAGAATTAAATAAGAATTTAACAGCTTTTTTGTCAAAAAAACCAGTTGCAAACTGCGGCGTA
This sequence comes from Laupala kohalensis, assembly GCA_002313205.1. Taxonomy (NCBI): domain Eukaryota; kingdom Metazoa; phylum Arthropoda; class Insecta; order Orthoptera; family Trigonidiidae; genus Laupala; species Laupala kohalensis. The sequence goes on from NNCF01126170.1 coordinate 233,722, forward strand.
CGAACCCATGGGGGACAATAAACAAATTTACTCTCCGGAAACAAGCAAAAGGGACGTATTCCATCAATTCCCACCGAGGACCCAAGGGCTGAAAAGGATTTAATAGCTATACGATATAAGAAATAAGAAATATTTAATGAAATACGTACTCTCATTAATTTATTATTTTCCCAAAATGAATGTTAGATATAATGTGCAGTCGAAATTCGAGATTAATAATGACAAAAGTATTAAATGACATTCCCGTCTATGGAAAATCCCCAATACCCGGAGGAAAACCGGAGGAAAACCCGAGCCAGGATGAAAGGGGCTACAGAGATAATGCTCACAATCGTGCCAAGGTTGCGTTCAGTTAGAAATGAACGGATCAAAAACAACATGAATGAAAAAGGAATTTAATCTGTATCTAGAGTATTATAGTAATGACCGGACAAAGTATAAGAGATATTAACATCACTTACATCATCCGAAATCATATGGAAAACAAAGTTTATTGGTAAATTGAATCTCTCATTGAATTATTTTATTAAAATCAGTAAATTCTTTCTCATTATAGAAGCAATAGAGCATTAGAAAATTTCTAACCGCCGATTTGAAGACGCTGTTCGGGATCGGTTGGAGCTCCCTCGCTCCGCGTTGTAGATCTGTCGCCGATGCGTGAAATTACCACCTTTGACACACAAAGACTCGAGTCAATTATTAAGCGGTAATTAATATTCGTTATTAAGCAGTAATTCCTCCCCGATGTCTGCTCGAGGGCGTAGTTGGTGAATTTACTGCAACAGTGTTCATCGATGTTTGGTATAAACTGAAACATTTGGATAATTATACTGTGTACGTCCATTGGGTAATCAAGATAGATAATTAATTTCCAGTCACCACCTTGTTATAGACGATATATTTTTGCGTTTACGATACGCAACATATCGACTCTTGCTTTGAATCGTCGTCAGGCGGAAACAAATCATTACCACATTAACTCACAACTTCCGAGTACCTACTCGTTGAGGAGTGTTTGTAACGTCAACAGCCCTCAGGTGAAAATTGCGAAGGACCGGGACTCGAACCCGAGACCTTCTGCTCTGATTGCAGGTGTGCTAAGCACTGCGCCACCCGCCAGCACTAACGAATCCGTACGCAATGATCCGGTGAACCTGGCTCACATCCCGCTTCAGGAGATAAGTGACCACAGGCGGCTCCAATGCCGCGTACGGACTTGGGAGTCGAGGCGGGTGGTGCAGTGGATAGCACACCTGCAACCAGAGCAGGAATCCCAGGTTCGAGTCCCGGTCCGTCGGTGTTGTCGTTGCAGATCATAACAAGATGTATACACGTATAACATGTTCAAAAGCTCTGTTCTTGTTACAATTCGTTTTCTCCTGACGACAACAGAAACAAGAGTCCAAACGTACGAAAATATATTGCATCGTCTATAAAAAAGGTCGTAAGTCGTAATTTATCCAGTTATATTGAAAACTGGTCGGTGAAGTGAAATGATGAATCTGGTGGAGTTATGGAATTTAGATATTTTAATTTAATATTTTTCAATTTCAATGCTTTTTTGTGAAATATAAAATTATGTTAAAAGTTTAGTAAATAATGAATTTGTATTCATTTTATTTAGATAAAGAATGTGTAGCGGTAGCTACCTGTCTTAGAATGTAGGAAGACGGCTTTGATCGACTGTATGGACGAGTCCCTCATTTTGAGCAGCGACCTTANTCATTTTATTTAGATAAAGAATGTGTAGCAGTAGCTACCTGTCTTAGAATGTAGGAAGACGGCTTTGATCGACTGTATGGACGAGTCCCTCATTTTGAGCAGCGACCTTACATTTCGCATGACCCCATGTTCCTCCATTGCGTCATGCTATTCGCTCTCAGCGCACCAAAATACCTGAGAATGTACATGCATTGTAAATTTTTGAGAAGTGAAATTTCAACCCCCAACTGGGGTTGCAAAGGGATGGTTGGGTAGTTTAAAGCAGTTTTTTAATCATTATATTCGGTTTCAGTTCACCAAAATACCTGAGAATATACATATATTTTAAATTTTCATGAAAAACGAAATCTCAACCCCCATGGGGGTTATAGGGGGTGCTAAGGGAAAATTGGATAATTCAATTTTTTTATAGTCATAATCGGTTTCAGCGCCCCAAAATACATAGGGGTAGTAGGGTCTACCTTTTGGGTTTCCATTTTTTTTCTTTTTGTATGCCTGTGTAATTATTTATAATTTGCTTAATTGTTCATAATAAAATTATAAATAATTGTATTCCTGAAATAAATTGAATTAGACATGTTATTATTTATAATTTGGTATTAATATATTTCAGTCTGGTATTTACGTAGAAATAGTATATAATGCAAATTTATCTATAAAACTTGTCTTGTAACATTTGTTTTCATAATTCGTAATTATGTGCGTCAAGGGTAACTTTGGTAAATTGTATTTTTAATTCCTCTAATGACATGTAATACTTTCAACGCATCACTTACAAATCATTTTTGTGTTTTTTCACTTCCTTCGACCCTGACGAAGAACTAATACGTCTGCACAAACATAAATAGTATTATTTCAATAGACCTCGTGTGAAGAACCTTTCGTAATACGAAACATTAATTCGTCGAAAGCGTTAGAATAGGAACGGAGTATAATGATGTGTGTTGTCGTCGTCGTGCGATGACCGATTGCGTCACTAGAGTCGCTTTCTGTTCGTGATGAATCGCAGCGTCGCGTTTCCAGAACCTTCCTTCGTCAACTCTGTCACTCAGACTCTTTGAATCGTCCTCGGTTCGATGCGTTTTCATAATTTCACACCTCAATAAAGGGGCGTTAATTACGATTTATCGGGATGAAAAAGTTTGATCGCCGCGGCGCCACTGCGAACAATGTGCTGTAACGAGGACTCTTATTACGGCGCTTTCGATGCGTCGACCGCTTCGACGGTAATCGGTTTTGTTTTGCCACGTTGGCGTTTGCGCGCGTGTTGGTAAATTGGTGGAGAGGAAAGCGCACGTCGTTCTGAATGAAGAATTCCACTTTTGCACTCCAGAGGATGAAGTGAAACTAGACCGAATCTCCTGGAGCCAATTCGCAAAGATCCGAAGAGATCTCAAAAAAAAATTATTTTTTTTTCGACTGATGACTGATGACTTTCCTTTCACACACTCTGTGCAATTAGAAAGTTATAAACTATTTTTGCGTAATAACGTTTCGCTGTATCTTAAAAATGGTGCTACGTACAGGAAAACCGTTTATCAATCAGAATATAGAATTCACACACCAATCAAAATGCTTCTATGCATATTTTCAAAATTTTGAATACTATAATAATAATAATAATAATAATAATAATAATGATAATACATTTATCGTCAAAAAAACAGTAGAAACTGCGTGTGACCACGTGGAGGACAATAAACTAATTTACTCTCCGGAAGCAAGCAAGGGAAGTATTCCATCAATTCCGATCAAGGGCAATTCCTAAGGCAGAATCGGATTCAAAAAAGTTTTTTGCAAAAGTTCCTAGATAAGATAAAAAGTTAGCTGCGAGTTATAAAACTAATAGAATGTCAATATGTTTGTAATTTTACTAAGAAACCGGAAGTCGAAATGAGCTTTCCAGATATAGGCTTCTATTCCCAACGCATTCAAAGTCAAATCTCAAGATTGGTTTCGATACATCGATTTGTTCGAGAGATATCGAGGGAACAAAATTCTTAACATACACACTCATACGACAATGGACATCAGCACCAAAATTTGAAAATAGCTTCTCCTGGAGCCAATTTGTGAAGATCCGAAGAGAAATCGACTATTTTTTCCGCCGATTACATTACTTTCCTTGAACATTCTGTATAATTGAAAAGTAAACACGTGACCTAGCGAGGTGTTTTCACTGGACCATATTATTTTACAACGATGAATGGTAAGATGTAGATGAGTTGATCCCTCCTTTGTGAATTAAAGATGGATAACATATCGTTCGAATACAACAAAACTAAAATGGGACCTGACATTGAACCTTGAGGCACTCCGGAAGTAGGTGGCTTCGTATCTGAAGTGCTATCTTTCGGTCGGGTGAAAATGGCGACGAGTCGGGAATCGAACCCGAGACTCCTGTATTGATCGCAGGGGTGTTAACCACTACACCACCCGTTCGTCTTACATAACTGTACACCGTTTCCGGAAGACACAGGAGATAAGTGAACCAGGCGGCAGACTATGCTGTGAGCACTTAAGTACAGATTTTACATGTACGTACGAGTTAAAGTTTGTTATGCATATATTTCTTCCGTGTACCCTACAAGTTTGGACCGGTGAAAATAGCAACGAGCCTGAAATCGAATACGGGACATCTGCATTCGCAGGAGTGTTAAGGATAAGGATAACATATCGTTCACAAATTAAAATGGGACCTAAAATTGAACCTTGAAGCACGCCGGAAGTAGATGTTTTTTTTCTACAAGCGATGTGTAGCTGAAAGTACTTGCTTTCGTTCTCGCGAGCACCAATCACAATACGGAACGTTCCTGTCGACGAAGAAGGATGGTGACAGTGACAGAGCGTCACCACGGTGTCCCGGAAGCGCCGCAGTGGATTGAGAGGATTAGGGTCCGCCGCAGCGCTTCGACAGCCGGCACTGCTGCTAACACCTCCATATACGCGTCACCCGACACCAACAGAGACGAATAAGTGGGTTTGCGCTGGGAACGTGTTCAGAGCTCGTTTGTTACGGGGGATTAAAGGGAAGTGGTGCTACTGCGAGGGATCGATTTACGAATGGATCGAGATGAAATCCTGTAAATTATCGCTCATTTGTTCACTGGTATTTCATTTTTTTTTTTTGTTCGCGATATTGCAGCGAATAACCTGAAAGCAACGTGGTTCACGTTTTAAAAGCGACGGTCACAATTATCGTAACGGTCCGATAAAGTGTTTCTATTATCGGTTGTGCGTGTTTTAGATTAATTTTGTGAAATTCAACTTTTTTCGTGTGAAAAATCCGATAATTGAACTCTGAAATGACAACACCGTTGGTATTGTTAAGTCACTGATGAGATGGCGAGGCGCATTGTTGAAGTCTTGAAATGGCGCACATTACCTTTTGAGTAGACGTATATAGATGAATTATCCCGAATTCGACAGTTTTGATGTATTGAAAATATGTGTATGTTCCTGGAGTTTAATCTACATGTTTCGCAACATAAATAATGATAGCGATGTGTGTGTTAACAACGCTCTCTACCCTTGTTTTTTAATTGTGCGATCATTATTTTTAGTTTCACAATTTTGTTTTATTAAAAAACTTAAATTTAAAAAAAAATGAACGTCTGCGGACATGTTTGATTGCTCCACTTTGAACACTCATGCAACTTCTTTTATTCCCCAAATACAGCTTTTTGTCTTGTTTTATTATTCTTTGTGTCATTTTATCTTCTCTGGGCAACATTTCCGGACGTCCCTCATTGAAATTTCGAGTCGTAACGACGTCGTTACGAAGGCGTCAAAGTCCGAACGTCCAAAGAGAAATTGGCCACAGTTCACGGGAGCAGAGACCCATGAGCTGTTAGAACAATAATAACAATAATAATTAATATTATTATAACAAAGTCGTCTCAATGTCGTATAGCGACGTTCTCTCCACTTCAAATTCCGGGAAATACGACGTCGGAAAGGCGTCGAACGTTGGTTCAACGTAGGCAATTTCTGTATAATATCATCTTACACTACCATCCATCCGGTCAAGAAGCTTTTTTACTAACATCAATTTCGAAGTAATGTTAAGATAAAAAATAACTCAAATTTGTAAATTCACAAAAAGCACATAACAAAAACGTAAGAATTTATTGTTAAAAAATAAAAAATGTGATATAGCTCAACTTCCTGGGGTTAAGCTCTTCGTTACAAAGTGGAGCCAAGAAACAGGAAACGTTACATTTTTACTTAATTCTATTATCATTTTAATGTTATTTTTGCAATAAACACAAAATTACAAAGAGAATTAATCTAAACTGTACAAAATTACGCCAAAATTAAAGGTTTTTGTCGTTTGAAATGATATTTAATCGTTTATTTACACTAATTATTATAATTAATCATGAAGAATAAATAATAATTATGAAGTATAAATTATAAGCTGTCGATCAGTAACCACTTTGTCCGCTTTTACAGAATTAAATATAAATATACTAAAACATATTCATATTTTACAAATAACAGAAAAAATAATTCTAAAATGTTTTCTTTTTTTTACGGTTGATTCTTTAATTTGATCGTAATTGTTTTGTGTTTGGACTAATTTTATTTGTAATTTTTATGTAGCTGGCAAAAATAACATTTAAATTATAATAAAATGTTACAATAAAAAAGAAACATTTCCTGTTTCAGTTTTTGACTAAGAATTGAACCCGAGAAATGTCGAGCAGTGTGCTCATTAAGGGCAGACGGATCGGCAGACGAAGCTGTGGCCCGCCACTTTCGTTTGCGAATACTATAGAGTAATATCAGGAGAAGGTCCTATACATCCCCCTTCCTTTTTTCTTCTTTCGTCACGCCATATTTCCTTCTTACGATGTAGATTTTCGGAATGTAACTCTCCTTATTTTCCCATTCTCGTGCTCTCTCTATTTTCCGAAAGCTGTATCATATTTCTAAAAAATGTCGCTTCTTGTCGTAATCCCCTTTTCTCGCTCTCGAAATGAACCAATTACAAAAAATAAGGAATCATTACTGGAATATGAGCCGTACCCCAAAAACACTCCGGTAGCTATGGGAGTGGATGGTATCTTGATTTTAATAAATCAAAAGATTTTTTGTAATTGATTGGAGGCTCACATGGATTACCATGATTTTATATAAGAACAAACATTGAATCAATGTACACACAAATATTAAACAGTTTACGCAGAAATAACACAAAAACAGGTTCCCTAATAATCCCACCACAAATCTAACCTAAACACACAAGAAATNTTCTAGTAATAAAACTTACAGCGAAACCCATGGCGTTAAAAACATTAAAGATAAAGGCACGATTCTGTACAACAATGTTCAAGGAAACGTTATTGATTTCATCAACGAATATTGAGTTGATCGTGAAAGATCATACTGTTAGATTTTCACTGGCCAGTGAAAGGTATGTGAGCGCATAGTTCCGGTCTTCGTAACATATGCGATCAGTTGGCGAACAGCGTCTCATGGAGGTTGGAAAATGCAGGAGGCAGCCACGGTGTGTGGATCTAAGAAAATCATTCAAAGTTTATGTGATCACACTGTTTCCATGATCACAATAAAGTCACGTTAAACGACAGTTCCAGATGGTCGCATCACATAGTTGAAGGAAATGCATAGTTTTACCTCATGCACAACACACTTCACAAAATGTTCATGACGGAAGCAGTTATGGCCCGATGTTAACTCGACGAAGTCTGAAGAGAGAGTGATGCTTGAGGTAGTAGCTACGGGGTCTACCCATATTGACTCGAGAGAAAACACTCCCCGCGCAAATACATTATTATCGAATTGTTTGCAAATTACAGAATTTGATGCAAATTAAAGAACTGGACGCAAATTAGAACTATTGATATTATTAGATGATATTATTAGCTTCTGGTGGAAATGTTTCAATTACAAAGATTTGTAATTGAAAGAATCGTGGTTCTACATTTGAGCTACGAACTATTTCTGTAATAATTTGTTTTAAAATGAATACAAATTGAATTTGAATTGTTGTTAGTTCGTAGATTTCCTCCCAGTAGTCGGTTCTGACCGCTGGATGATGCGATGACGTCGTTTCATAAATCCACGACCTGAGAAAGAAAGAATGAGGGATCAAAAGAATTATAATAGTTGTTGCACCAAAGAAAGTAAATTCTTTCTGACACCATTTTACTGCGTTTATTTACCTCTGAAACGAAATAGTGAATAAAACTCTGTTTGATGTATCATTCGCTTCTTTCAGGATACACATGACTTTTACACTCGGTGTTACTTTTATACCAGAAGGTTTGTGAAGTTTCCATTAATGTGATCTTATTCGTCCTTCACTATCACAATTCTTTTTGGTTCTCTTAATTGTCATATTTGTCCTTTGCAGAGTCGCTAATTATTAATTTCATCGATCCATATCACTTTTGGTAAATTTCGTTGTTGTCTTGTCACTGAATAATAATAACAATAATAGAAGTAATAGATAATTTATTACGACTAGTGGCAAGGCTCGAGCGATGTGACCTATTCCACCTTGACCACCATCAGTGCATAAATAAATAAATACATTCATACACACATACACAATAATACCTACATATGTAAATTAAATCACAATTATAGGAGGACTATATTTTTACTCTACTCTACTGGTGGATACATCTTGAGATCATGTCAGTATTTACCTTCAGCAATCGAGGGAAACCCAGAAGATAACTCAGTTACGATGATGGCTGAAGACTGAACACAAATATTATAGAATATATGACACTTTTACAAAATATATAATAATTACGTAAAATACCAAACAATGATTACAAGAAAATGATACAAAATATTACGAGAAATACTACATTGGAATTTTAAAATTATATGTTTAAAATTACAAATTTATGACTTTACGAAAAACATTAAATGTATTTAAATTTACTGAAGATTATATATCTAGCGAGATAAAGGCCATGGTCTTTAAATCCATATCACAATAAATATTAATACAAAACGAATCAAACTGATATATACTGTGTTACTAAAAGCAAATCACTCAATATTATTATATAACATTTTATACTGAAACTGTACGAATTTATTTTTATTTAATAAATCTTCTAATTCCGACTTTTATCATTTTCCTTCTCTTCTTCTTCTTCTTCTGCTGCCTCTTGTCTGTCTCTGCCAACCACCCATCGGGTCACCCTCGCTTGGTTCCTCTGCAGCCACGTTCTACGTCTATCCTTCGGGGAGTGCATTCTCATAGTGCATTCTGCAACATGCGAAGGTTGTCGCTGGTGATTTACAGAAGAAGCGAAGAAATAGAGTTTGAAACAGGAGGTTGGCGTTTCTTTCTTACAATTCGCTTGTTCTGCTTTATTGGCGGAATCGCTATGAAGTAACGTTTCGAGACATGTGGAAATCACTCAACACACAGTGGGCGGAAAGATATTCGATTTAGGTTGACTGAATTCATAATTTAAGAAAGTAAATACTCTTTCAAGCATTCTGAAATACCTCTGTTCAATATCACGAATTCATGAATCAATATTTTACCTTCCTCAAGGGTTCATTTTGGGTACCGGTTATCCGTTTGAAAAATCCAATTTTCGTTCCAAAATAACCTACAATTTCATCAGGTTATCATTCATCAATCATACGCGTAAACGCTCATTGTACTGTATCTACATGTATGGTAAAAAACGAAGGCTAAAAAACGTAACACACCTAACGTCGCTTCACCGCGGTTCACTCTCCAGGAAACACTCGTTCGAGTCACTGTCTCTAGCTGTTAACCGCTTAAAGAGAGTAAAAAACAGAAATGTTTCACGGGATAGACCGGTTAATAGGAGTTCCACTGTAAATGCATACATATAAGTTTCTTCCGTGTCTTCCTCTCCACACGTGGAGAAGATACGTGATAATTTTCGGTCAGGTGAAAATGGCGACGAGCCGGGAATCGAACCCGGGACTTCGCGTTGATCGCAGGGGAGTTAACCACTACACTTTTTTTATTCTACTCTAATTTTTTATTTTTTTAATTGAAATTTTTAAACCCTCGAAGTCTAATTGGGGAAATTGTAGCTACAGTATATTTTTTGAAGCGTCTGTTCGTGCCTGTCTTAATAGAAGCGCTGCGCCGGATGTCCGCCGAGGACGAACACCTTCATTGGAGGTTCTGCGACGGACGGACAGACACACAGACGGAGGCTGCTGGCACCTGCTATCGATCTCTTGCACAGTGCAGGTCACTGGAGCTGAGACTGGCCCAGAACCTGTGGACGGAGATGAAACGCCACTGAACGCCACACTAGCTTCTTCATCTCGTTTTAGGAAGAAGGAACGAAAGGAAACGGATATGGAAGGATAACGGTTACACGACGTAAGGAGCGACGGAAACTCTAAAATATACCAGCGCTATTGTCTGGAGGAATAGGTCAAAACAAGAAACCGAAAAAAAATACAAAGCAAACACTCGGTAATTAGAAAAATATTTGTTTCCCAAAAGCGGATTTCGACAGCTTATACTGTCGTCTTCAGTGGCCTACAATTAATATACAGGAATATATTTAGCTACGGGGAAAATGCAAAATATTCTTATGGCAACATATTCACTAATTTCAATTTTTCAAGTAATAATTTCGCAAACAAACATTTATCATTCAACTATTTATATAATCTTTTAAATATCCGAAGTCAATTAATATTCACTTCTCTGATTATTATTAACAACACCATATTAATACTCTCTATTTTAATACATATTATTATAATTATTACTGTATATAATTATTATTAAGACCATTTTACCAATAGCTAAATATATTCCTGTATCTTGATTGTAGGCCACTGAAGATGACAGCATAAGCTGTCGAAAACCGGTTTTGGCAAATAAATATTTTTCGGTTGACTGTAAGTTTGTTTCTCATTAGAGTAAAATCAGAATACAACACCATTATCTAATTATTAACACTTCATAATTCGCCTACGTTTCGGATATATTTTATCCATCTTTAGGGGTAAAATACAAATTGAAAAAATAAAAATTTATCTACAATCTATAACAGGATCAAAACAAAACAATGATCGTAATAGTTGATACAGATAAATGATTTTTTTGTAGATTCTGTTATAGATTGTAGATAAATTTTTATTTTTTCAATTTGTATTTTACCCCTAAAGATGGATAAAATATATCCGAAACGTTGGCGAATTATGAAGCGTTTCTTTTTCTTTTGACCTTTTCCTCAAGATGACACTTCTGTATGACACAAAGTGGTCAAAAGAATGACATAACAATAATTAAATACATATCGTCTCGGTGATATTTGGACTGCGGACCCCAAATATTATTCCTTTGGTAGTGTTCCTCCATGCCATCTGCCATCTGTTGATTTTATTTTCTGACGTGTTGTAATTAGCTCAATGTTAATTTTTCATCTTCCTCCTTTCTAGTTTTATTTATTGTCATTGTATTTCTCTTGGAAATTCTTTCCCTGTTTGATCGTATTTATCTCCTTTCTCCCTTTCTCTCGATCAAGCCCATTACCATAATTATGAAACCTCCATTATCTCATTTAAAAGCTTCTTTGTTCGTCATGTGGACGTTTTTTAAACTCTTATCAACCTCAGAAATTTTTACGCGCGTTACGCGCACGAATTTTTGGAAGAAGATCTCTCTTCACTGAGTGGGAATCTCTACTTTTGATATTTTCCGGGAGAAGTAGTGTTCAGTATTTTAAACCAACGCTTATATAGAACCGTTTACTTGTTTTATATATCACGTGCAGGACTGTGATTATTCTAGAAAGTGTGACAAAATAAAGCGCCACGACGAAAAAAAAAAGAATCGAAACATGAGGTGAAGTTATAGAATGCACGTTTATTACAAATGCAGTTGAAGGCTAACCTAACCTAACCTAATCCCACAGCTGACCCAATGATGGCTTTAATGTGGCTTTGATCAGCGCGACAGTCAAAAGCAATTTCTCCCTGTAACCATGGCAACGCGCAATTAGGCTGGCTTCTTGCATAAGCGGATTCGAAAAGATTTTAGGATGAGTTAATATTTACTTGCATAATTCTTAATGTTTCGTATGTGTTTTTTCAATAAAACTCTTCAAGTACGTTGAGTTACAAAATGAAAATCTTCTGAGATTTGTCATATAGAAATTTTTAATAAAACAATTCAAGTACCTACGGAAGTTAGTTTATTGCCATAAAAAGGAGTAAAAAAGGTTTTCGAGAAAATATCACAGGATAGACTGCAGTTGAAAAACTATGTGGAGCGCGAGAAAGGATCTCCTAATCCCTAGACACCAATTGAGAAACTTCCACTATCTCTGGTGTACCCCGTTGTTTACCTGACGACTGACTCCACAATTCCAAATCCTCATTTCCCACACCCTTCCACCCTCTCCAGAGCTCGCAGAAATGTCAATTGGCTTCGTGTTACGTGTGACTCAGTGGCGGAGGGACCTGGGAGGGGACTACAGCCTCCCTCCCACAATGGACCTGAACTCCTAACTGAAAAGAATTGACGTTCAGAAATGGCATACTTTCTAAAAGTGTCACCACATTATTAATTGTTATTAGTTGTAATTGTTATTGTTATTAATAATATAATTGTTATCAATAAAACCAGATGGTTAATTACTTATTTAATACGTATTATTTAAATATAACATTTATTCAATTTGTGTTGTAAAACCATAACTTTTAAACAAAAATTATCCCCGGTTAACCCCCCACCCTNCCTGATTACGGTCTCGATCCACCGCTGGTGTGACTCCGATAAAATATTTGTATATAGTTTGAATGTTGATAGGTTTCAGAGCATTTAAGTCGAGTGTTCAACAGAAGTGATGATTTTATTTACACGATGTACGGCTAATTTTATTTATAGGGTGTCACTCTGTGATATGCAAAGAGATCGCTGAAATTATTTTTCTAGTTTTGAACGACGAGTATTTTTTATTCAGTTCAACATCGTTGGTGTAAAACCTTAGAATTTTCCTGAGATCGGAAACGGTATTCTCTTACAGTCATCAACAAAGAAATGTGAACTACTTTGTCAATAATCGTGATGCAGAGTCAAATACGATGGACCAAGTCGTTAACTTCTTGTAGATTATTTTTTGTGGGGCTTTAGGGCTCGCCGACATCGGAGCCAAGAGGAGAGGAGAGAGGAAGTATTTTAGAAAGCAGACGATTAAGGTATTATATCGGCCACAGAGCAACTTAAGACTTAAGACTTAAGCCCCCCCCCCCAGAAAAAAAANATGGAAAATTTTGAATTATTTGTCTTAAAATTATTATGGGCTTTTATGGAGTAACTTTCACGGGTTTATGATTATTGTCGACTTGCTGTAGCGAAGAGAAGCATCTAGAACAGTAGCAATGACATTCACCTTACGCGACATTTTCAACAAAAACTGTTGTTCCACCGAGAACAGCAGCCGTGTCACGTGACTGAAGATAATTCGACCGTCGTAAGAGATAATCTAGATTTATTATCAAATTATAAATTCACAAAATTATTCTCCTCGTCCTACTATAAAAATGCGTCAAAAGTCAAACTATCCCTAAACAGACCCCCGAAGGTGGCCAAGGGGTTCGCGGAGGGTAGAGCTAGAGCTCCACAATTGCATGACCTCGGCACTAGCAGGAGGAGATGTAGTCAGCATCTCGCTCCGACCGTTTTCGCCCCACGATAGAACCTAGTACTCATTNCTGAATGTTGAGGTGTGATGAAAAATTCCCACCTCACCGGGGATCGAACCCCGACCATCCAGTCAGCAACTCAGCGCTCTACCCACTTTTTTTTACTCCCTCTTGATATGCAACATTGTTTACTAACTCTCCATAAGCAAAATTTTTATATAATTTTCAAATTATTTTTTCTTCTCTTTTTTTAAAACTTTTCCAAATGTTATTCTAAAATACTCTTGCAATTCGAATGTATTTACATTTCGGTTATACATTGTGTAAAATATATAGTGTCCAATTAGCCAATATTTTTGGATTTTGGTAGAAAATTGTAATCTGGTCGTGTTATTATCGTATCATTAATATTCCATTCAGATGTTCACATTATCACAGTCAATTTTTTCTTTACCTATCTCCAAGTAACCTTGATTACTCTGCATTCCGTTAGTTTGTGTTCTAACTCAATTTGACGAATATTTCGTGAATAGTTAACAACTTGACTTCTGTAACAGCTGAAGGATCTGCAATGGGACACGGAAGCACTGAGCACTGCGCTGTGTGTTGTAGGGACGGCACTTTGCTGCTGCGCGGCTAAGAGATGGGGTGGGATGTGGTTTGGTGGGGTCACACACTTGGCATTCCAGTGGGATACCCCACAATTTGTAGCATCCCCTGAAGGAGTGGCTTCTACCTCGACTTCACACGAGGGATGTTCTTCGACAGATATGCTTCTTTAATAATAAAAATAATAATTGATTTATGTAACCAAGAAAATATTACTTGTCCCAAATAATATTTCTTAATAACCATGATAGACAACGTTGCTTTCATTTGCGTCTTCATCCCGTGTCATGACACGATTTATTTGTTCCATTACTTTTATCCTGTAGCCTTTTCATTCCCCAAATGCGTGGTTCTCATTCCCATTACCGAACCCGATCGTCTACTGGTAGCGTCTTCGCTGAGCGGTGGAGCGTGGGTTCAAACCCTGCTCGGCCACCTTAGATAGGTTTTCTGCTGGGGTTTCCCTCATCTACTCCAGACGAATGTCGGTATCATAAATTCCCTGGCAACCCCATATCTCTCCTTCCAAATTACCTCAATTAAGTCACGGTTAGGTGGGAAAGTGGACCAAACGGCCCGAACCTCGTCGTAAGACATTAATAAATAAGTGTAGTTCTTAAAGTTGTGTATCCGGTTCATGTAGTTGAGATCACCGGATGCTCATCGTGCATCTGCATCCGGCGAGGGAACAAACGGAAATGACGAGAGGAAATAATGACAAAATAGAGATTTATTTGCCGAAGAGAAAAGGATAGGCAATTCCTGCATAAATCACTTGGCGTTGCGTATTTGCCACATTTCTCCAAACTCGGCCAAAAGTGTAGAGGAGCTATTTGTCTGTATTTGGTCTCTAGTGGCAAATACGCAAACACCCGTTTACATTCCCTTGTCGGATTTCTGTCGCACATCAAAGGACTGAAATAAGGCAAATATTTGCGCGAACCTTCGTCCACACTTCATTTGCCGTGTTCCGCTGAGTAGAGCGCGCATGATCGAGATTTGTTGAAATTCTGGTTCTTTAACATATATATTGATTTTTTTTTAAACGCTATGATTTATTTTATATAGACTGGAAAATTTATATGGGCTGGAATAACAAAACATTATAAATATTTCTTGAATTATATCAAATACATCCCGTCTATTGGTATATGAAAACATATTTAGCAAACTTCTGCGTAGATAGTGTTCGAATTTTCTGCAGTTAATCTGACC